>ML285945.1:545-18959 GCA_005239495.1 Nicotiana undulata
TACCAACATATCCCATAACATCATTCAAACTTATTTGCACTCTAAAAACATCAAAACTAACATCAAAACACCAAAATTACATCGGATTCAAGCCTAAGAACTTTGAAATTTCTAGAATTCACCACTGATGTCGAAACTATCCAAATCAACTCCGTTTGACCTGAAATTTTGCAGACAAGTCCAAAATGCCATTACGAACTCGTTCCAACTGTCGGAATTCCATTCTGACCCCGATAGCTTATTTTCCACTGCCGTCCGGAATCGCCAAAAACCAACTTTCGCCAATTCAAGCCTAATTCTACACCGGACATCACAAAATTATTCTGAACACACTCCTAAGTCCCAAATCACCTAACAAAGCTATCCAAACCATAAAATACGTATTCCGAGGTCGTTTACCAATAAGTCAACTCTTAGTTGAATTTTCCCCCCATTTTAAGGCTGTTCTTAAGGACTAAGTGACTAAATTCTCATTTAACCATTTCGATTTCAAGCCTATCAAATCTAACACATTAATAATAGAATAACCAACATATAATAAGCCACTAACAACAGTTATAATGCAGGTTTTACGTAACGACAGACCGGGTCGTTACAGGAGAGGTCCAAGGTAAATTGAAAACTAAGAAAACTGCTTATTTGAAGCTAGTAGAGAATACAAACGAGGAGGAAAAAAGGACTTATCGAGAGTGTTACATAAAGGAAAAGAAAGAGGCAAAGTTAGCAGTTACGATGACTAAAAATGCGGCGTTTGCTCGTTTGTACGAGGAGCTCGGGTACAAAGGCGGGGATAAAAAGTTGTACCGGTTGTCCAAGGTGAGGGAGAGGAAGGCCCGTGACTTAGACCAAGTAAAGTGCATCAAGGACGAGGATGGAAAAGTATTGATGGACGAGGCACTTATTAGGAGAAGATGGCAGACATACTTCCATAAACCGTTGAAAAAGGAGGGGGATAGACGCATACTGCTGGGTAAGTTGGAGCACTCCGAGAGTCGGCGGGATTTTTGGTACTGTAGGCGGATTATGGTACAAGAGGTAGAAGGGGAGATGCGTAAGATGTGCAGGGGCAGAGTGACGGGGCTAGACGAAATCCTCGTGGAATTCTGGAAGAGCGCGGGGCGAGCAAGTTTGGAGTGGCTCACTGGGCTATTTAATGTTATTTTTAAGACGAAGAAGA
Organism: Nicotiana undulata; assembly: GCA_005239495.1. Lineage (NCBI taxonomy): Eukaryota > Viridiplantae > Streptophyta > Magnoliopsida > Solanales > Solanaceae > Nicotiana > Nicotiana undulata. The sequence goes on from ML285945.1 coordinate 1,723, forward strand.
TGCCCGAAGAATGGAGGTGGAGTACGATGGTTCCTCTTTATAAGAACAAGGGTGATATCCAAAATTGCAACAATTATAGGGGTATGAAGTTGTTGAGTCACAATATGAAGGTTTGGGAGAGGGTGGTGAAGGCCAGGGTGAGGAGGTGTGTGTCTATTTCTGAGAATCAGTTTGGATTCATGCCGTGGCGTTCGACTACAGAAGCGATTCATCTGGTTCGTAGATTAGTGCAGTAGTACAGGAAGAGGAAGAATGACTTGCATATGGTATTTATTGACCTTGAGAAAGCATACGATAAAGTCCCGAGGGAGGTCCTGTGGAGGTGTTTGGAGGTTAGTGGCATTCTGGTAGCGTACATTATGGTGATTAAGGATATGTATGATGATGCTAATACTCGGGTGAGGACTGTGGGTGGTGACTCGGAGCATTTCCCTGTGGTGATGGGGTTTCACCAGCGATCGACTCTTAGCCCGTTTATTGGCCTTAGCAATGGATGTACTGTCGCGACACATCCAATGGGAGGTGCCTTGGTGCATGCTATTTGTCGATGACATATTGTTGATTGACGAGATGCGAATCGGAGTTAACACGAGGTTGGAGGTTTGGAGACATACCTTGGAGTCTAAAGTTTTCAAATTGAGTAGAACCAAAACAGAATACTTGGAGTGCAATTATGTGACGGGACCCACGAAGCAGACGTAGAGGTAAAGCTTGATGCTAAAGTTATCCCCAATAGAGCGAGTTTTAAGTATCTCGGGTCTATTATCCAAGGTAACAGGGATATTGACGAATATGTCGCACATCACATCGGAGTGGGATGGATGAAGTGGAGGCTCGCTTCCGGTGTTTGATGTGATAAGAATGTGCCGCCAAGACTTAAGGGAAAGTTTTATAAAGTGGTGGTTCGACCGGCTATGCTGTATAGGGCTGAGTGTTGGCCAGTCAAGAACTCCCACGTGCAGAAGATGAAAGTATCATAGATGAGGATGTTGAGATGGATGTGTGGGTGTACCAGGAGAGATAAGATTAAAAATGAAATTATCCGAGACAGAGTGGGAGTAGCCTCCGTGGAGGACAAGATGCGGGAGTCGAGGCTGAGATGGTTCAGACATGTTAAGAGAAGAAGCATTGATGCTCCTGTTAGGAGGTGTGAGAGGTTGTCCATGGCAAGTTTGAGAAGAGGTCGAGGTAGGCCTAAGAAGTACTGGGGAGAGGTGATTATACAGGACATGGCGCTGCGTCAGCTTACTGAGGATATGACCCTTGATAGGAGGGTGTGGAGGTCGAGGATTAAGGTAGAAGGTTAGTGGGTAGTTTTTAATTGCTCACCGATAGTCTTAGTAGCACACATGCCCCTTCATATTCTTATATTTTTTATTATGTTATGTGATTTTGTTCGCCTCAGGTATTGTATCCCTTGTTGCTAGTATTCGGTACTACTTATCCTTTATCTCTCCCTTTTCTTTTCTCTTCCCTTTTTCTTACTTTCTTGCTATCCACTTCTTCTTATTACCCTTCCTGAGCCGAGGGTCTATTGGAAACAACCTTTCTATCTGTTAGGTATAGGTAAAGTCTGCGTACAAACTACCCTCCCCAGACCCCACCTGGTGGAAACATACTGAGTTTGTTGTTGTTGTTGTAAAATAGACAAGAGATATTGCGGGGAAAGAGAGGAGAGATTCTTATTTCTTCTATGTGCTCAAGTATTTTCCAAGTGTGTATAATGTGATGTTCGAACCCTCTATTTATAGGATGATATTGAGGTAATGCAAAGGGATGTCATGAACATAATATTAACTATTAAGATCACGGGGGAAGATCACGGAGGAAGTTATGGAGGTGTGAGAGTTACAATCATAATAGTAAGAAGTAGTGGAGGCTAATGAAGAAGAATAGTAGGAGTAACTTGTTTAGGAGTTATAGATATCCACTACATAATATAATATTCATAACAAAAACAACTATAAATTCAACTTTCTATTTTTATTTACTCCACAAATAAAGGTAAAATTCTAAGTTTTTATATTATGCACAATATACCTTTTTAAAAATATTTAACGAGACAAACATGATAAATAAATAAAAATATGTACAGACCAATCCCACAATCTGACACAGCATAGTCGCGCTCAAAATAATAACCGAATGTGTGTGTATATATATAGACACATTTCTGCATGTTATTTATATTATATTAAAAGCACGAAAGCTCTTAGCGAAATGTCGTTCTCCTTTTTTACCCTTCTTAAATATATTTTATATTGAATATAATAGTAAATACAAATAAAATCTTTTTTTTGGAGAAACAAAATTACCGTAGGAAAAGGAATAAGTAATTTAGAAGAAGACAATAAGTAGGAAACTACTTTAATTATTATGTCCAATACTCTAACAAAAAGGCAAAATACTTCGTAGGTTGAAAAGGAAACAAAATAAGATCATAAGTAATACACTCATTAATTATTAAAGAGGTCAAAATGTTCATAGTTAGAAAAAAAAAAGAATAAGAACATCAGTTAGTAGAATATTAACTACGATCATTTTGACCTCAAGAAATAAAAAATTTATTAAGTAGAAAGATTTTAAAGTGCATCACTAAGATTTTAATATTCCCATGGAAGAGCGTAAAAAAAATTCCTTTAGTATTCTAATCTATTATTTTTCATGAACACATTCTTTTAGTTTTCTATCTATCTATATTATATTTATAATATTATCTATATCTATCTATCTATCTATCTATTCTATATTAAAAGTACAAAGCCCCTTAACGAAATATCGTCCGCTTTTTTTTATTAAAAATAAATTTTACATTGGATAAAATTATAATTTTGCTTATTTTCCTAATATTTAGGACTTCTAAATCAAATAAAATTTTAGTTATTAAACCCCTTATTTGGATTAGGTAAGAAGTCTAATATTTAAGATTTTAAATGAGTAATATTGTTTTTCCATGTTTAGTATTTGTGGAAGTTGTAAAAATATGTAGGATCACAAATATAATACCAAGCAAACTTGTATGGTAAAAGGTGCAAATTTTATACGTAGAATAATTATTTTTATTGATGGCCTTTTGGAGAATCATAACAAAAATATATAATAAATATCTGAAAATTATTAGTAAAAAGAACATATCAATTATTTTAGATTCAATATCATGTTACAGGAATTACTAAGATTTTCGTAAGATTTTTTCAAAAGATATACCCTTCAAATTAAGTAGAAATACGTGTTCTCCAATCGAAATGTGTACGATCATTTTACCTTTTAAAAATAAAGTTTAGAATTGTTATAAAAGTAACTATTTTCAAATATAACGATCAATGGAGTTAATCAATATTAGAATTATTCGAATATTAATTCCACTTGAATAATGATATATCAAAACTAAATATACTCTTTCAAATATAATTCTGAGTCATTTTCCGATGTACTTTACTAGCTTAGTTTAGTATTCTTTTTGAATGTCTTTTCTCATTTTCAGGGCACTTGGTTTTGTGTTCATCTGAAATTCATGGATTATTAGTTGTTTGCTATATGTGTGAAGTTCTATCCACTATTCATGTTTTCAATGACTATGTGTACTACTGAAACTGAAAAGAAAGTATGCTAAATTTATTTATTAAAAACGTGCCATAAATTTTAAGTTGAATTATTAATTGATAAATGAGAATTTCTATGAGATGTTTTTTTCTTAATTAAGTTAGTTATATGTACACTGTCAATGTTAATGACAATTGTCATGAACGTATACTTTTATTTCATAACTCAAACACTCATTGAGATAAGATACATGTGCGATGGGCGTACCTTGAACGATTATTTATAAAAATTATAATTACAATTAGATATTTAAAACTTGGGATGAGCTTTTTTAAAATTTGAATCAACAACAAAAAAATCACTTAACGTTAGGGACAATCCTAACTAACCAAAAAAGTCTATGATTTAACTAATTTGTGAAAAATCCGAATCATTCTTTTCGAAATTTATTATAAAATAGATTATAATATAGTAGTAAGAGTCAAACTGTTAAAAATGCAAACATTAAAAAAAATGAAACATTAGAAGATAAAATATATTATAAGTTAGTAGCCATTAATTAATTTTCTTTCTGATATTCGTTCAAATAAATGACAACTCCCTTTACTTTTCTCCGCACAAAATTAGTTATTTTAAAATATTAACTTAATGCAAACATTTTAAAACTTATCATTTGATAACTTGATTTACATGTTATTCATATACACATATTTTACTGATTGGCGCTATCCACACGTGCAACGCACGTACACTAAAATTAGTATCTAAAAATATATAAATTTTAAATACTTTTGCGATTATGGAATATAAATAGTTTCGGCCACCGACTAAAAGTGACCTTTGTTATTATTAATTTATTGAAGAAAAAAAAAGGAAAAAAAGAATTATTAGTTTCCTTTTCCCATTTAAAGGAATAGTTATAGTAGTAACCCCAACTCAAGCCGGGTTCCGGTGGTCTATCATAAAGTCAAAAGCCCTATCAACCCGTCGATAATTGGGGATTTTGGGGATTAGGGTTTATATCTGCTCGGTTCGTCCGCCCTGAACCCATTTCCGTCAGTTTGGAAGAAACGAGCTATCGAATCAAATGGGTAAGCTGGAGAAGAAGGAGAAATCTGAAACCATAGACGAAGAAGAAACAAATTCCCAACCCGATTTGATGCGCAGCAAGGAGGAAAAGGAAGAAAACGAAGATGCGGAGGCTAACGAGGATCTCAGCTTGAAAATCGTAAAGAAGGCTATGTTACGGGCATGTTCTAATGTCACTGACGAGGAAGAATCCGACATTTTGACAAATAGCAAGAAGAAAAAGGACAAAAATATTGTGACCGAAGAGGATCCTGTGAGTTTGAATTTTGTTGAAAATTGAGTAATCTTCTGATGTTGCTATTAATTGTAAGGACAAATATAATAGTACTTTATTTGGATCGAGAATCGCCGGGAAGTATGTTTTTTTTTTTTGCAGCATTTAGAAGTGAAATAAATTTTTACTTACTAATAAAATAAAATGTTTTTTGAGTGATTAATCGGATGTCGTTTCAATTTTGCTGTTTAGGTGTCAAGTGGAATAGACAAGGGTTTCAAAAGCTTCTGCAGCGATATGTTCCCGGTAGTCTGAAGTTGCCAGCTGTTAATTGACGATTAGATTTTTGCAAGTTGCATATTACTGCTTGATCAATCCCCAGACCCCACCGGTGGGATTTCACTGGGTTTGATTGATTGCATATTACTGCTTGATTTTTTGCTTGTTGTATTGCCAGTTTGTGTGTTATCTTGGTGGTAATGAAGGAAACATTAAAGTAACTTTAGATAGGTTCATTTGGGTTGTGCCCAAATTGACATACCATGAATATACTCCCAACCCAAGCTGCCCAAGGTTAGGTGGCTTACATTTTAATGATCTAAATGTGACACCCCTACTCTTCGTGGAATAAATACTAATTACTGCCTCTTTCATTTCTGCTTTTTATTTCTGTCCGTTTCTGTTTTGACTTGCAAGGTTAAAGCTGTAGTTTGTTTTATATTAATTTGGAAGTTATTGAAAGTATTGTTTGTGTCTTAGAAGCCATAATATGGATTAAATGTTCAGCTTGTGATCTCTTACACTGCTATTTTCTTCTTCTTGAATGTGTTAGCAGTACAAAGTAAAGGAAGAACAAAATGCTGATACTACTATAGCTGTGAATATTGATGATACTGCAGCTGAAAAGACTCCTGTTGAGGTCCCTGACAATGCTGTTCTACGTAGGCTTCTTGTGAGTTGAAGTAATATGATTTGCAGTGTTGTTTTTCGGTAATTCAAAAATGGCCTGGTTTGGTCCTACATCTTTATTATTCGCTACATGATCTCAGCGGGGCCCTAGGTACTTCGATGCTCCAGATAAGAGTTGGGGAACATGCTATAATTGTGGTGAAGAGGGTCATGCTGCTGTCAACTGTACTTCAGCTAGACGTAAGAAGCCATGTTTTGTTTGTGGGAGTTTCGAACATAATGCTAAACATTGCACAAAGGTTAGTGGAGAAAATTGCTTACTCTTCTATTTGAATATGTGACTCCATACTGCTCGTGCTATCTTAGTTCCACCTTATTAGTCTTCTCAACGGGAAATTCATACTTGTATATTCTAGTATTACCATTGAGATAAATGAGCATTTTGGAAGTTTCCCTCCACACATTTAAACCACAAATCTTTTGTAGAGAACCAAACAGACTGTTAAGTTATGCACACGGGATCTTCCACTAATAAGCCAAGCTGAAGATCCCTCGAACATGTGCTAATCAAAACCTAGGACCCTAGGCTCTGATGGGGAAAAAGAAGACAAACATCCTGAACTGCCTTTCATGATCTAAGCACATGGTTAGAGTGCCTCTTATATATGCTTTTACGTGATTTGGACCCGTCTTAACAACCTTGTTAACACATTATTGTTGTATTTTGGACACTCATATTCTGAATTTTGTGTTTTGGACAAGTCATGAAGAAAATATTTGTGAAAAGATCTCTGAAATCATATGACGGTTGAATCTTAGCTCAGGATTTGGCTTGCAAACTAGCTTTGCTAGGCATAGCTGAGTGGACAATCAGGCAACTGAGTTTTTCATACCTCTTTCACAAGATTCGACGGCACTGTCTACCTTTTGCCATTATAGCACATTAAGTTGTCTAAATTTGTGATAAGGACTAAGCTATGCGTACACACTTTTTTTCCCCATACCCCAATTGTGGGATTGGACTGGGTTTGTTGTTGTTGTTGTAAGCTGTCTAAATATGTACATGGACAGCTAATCCAAAAATTAAAGATTCTATTAGAAGCGTGTTATGGTGCAACTTTCCTGTCATCCCGCAGGATTTCTGCTTCCAATGGTAGGCTGGAATTTGCAATTCTTTTTTGAGAATTATGATTTCAGCATTCTTGGTGTATCCTTTATATTTTTGCATGGAGTAAGAGACTGCATTACAGGGTCTTATGGGAAAACCTCTTTTAGGTGAGGGGCTTGTTGTTTGTGTATATGATGCATAAAAAATGGTATTCACATGTATGTGCGGCTTTGTCCTGTCACTGTAACATATTTGGGCAGTATCATAATCGCATATAAACCCTTATCTCTCTTCCCTTTTGTCCTTCTCTCTATCTCCCTGCTGTCTCCCTAATTATTGGAATGTGTTGGAGGAGTCCTTGTTTTAGGGTAGAACCGTGCGAGCCTCAAATCCCAATATCCCATTCAATCTGGATCTTTGATCTCCAGGAACTACAGAATTTTAAATACTGTATAGCTGACCCCAGGTAGTATGGGATTGAGTAGTAGCTGATGGTTTAATCATGGATATGTCACTGTAGTGTCTCAGTTCAATCAGGGAAGCAAAATTGTTCTTGCTTTTAGTTTGATAGGATTTTGGATAGTTGGCAAAATCATGGATCAGCCATTATAGCATGATTCGAAGTCTTCTGTAGCCAGTGATAGGGTCTCAGGCGATATAGGTTACACAGGCTAACAAGGTAATATCCATGGGATGGGAGTGCAAATTGAAATTTTGTGTTTCCTTGATCATGACATTGTGATACTTCTTGTGGATCTTAAAACACCTATTTTTCCCATTTTGATGATAGAGTAAGTTATGCGCTCTGCTTTCTTTGACAGGGCAAAGCTTGTTTCATCTGCAAAAAAGGAGGTCATCGTGCAAATGATTGCCCTGAGAGAAGCCATGGAGGATCCCAGAGTACTAAAATATGTCTAAAATGTGGGGATTCCGGCCATGATATGTTTTCATGCAGGAACAACTATTATGCTGATGATCTAAAGGTGTGGTACTGAGGAAACTTTGAGACCTAAAGATTTATGTTGTGTTGTTCTGACCTAGAGATTTCTCCTGTTGCCTTTGAAGGAAATACAATGCTACATCTGTAAGAGTTTTGGCCATCTTTGCTGTGCAAAATTCCCTGATAGTGGTCCGAGAGAATTTTCCTGTTACAGATGTGGTCTACTAGGCCATACTGGTTTGGTAAGTTAATGCTCTTGTAGTTATACGTGTCTCTGTGTATGTGTGTTTTTTGCTTCTCCTTATTTATGAACTAACTTTTGTGCTTGCATTTTATCTGACATGTTCTCCCATACAGGCATGCACGGCATCTCGTGGGGAGACTAGTGGTACTGGGTCACTTAATCCCTGTTATAGGTGTGGTGAAGAAGGACATTTTGCACGCGAATGCACTAATTCCAGTAGAGTAAGTTACTGTATTCATGTTTGAAATCTGCTTTTCTTTTCCTTTTCATTTCTCTGCCGTCTTCCTTTTTAGGTTAGTTGTCCTTTGCTATATTATATCTTATCTGCATAATGAAACCTTATTGTTTTACTGCTGTGTCTAAAGGTCAATAAGCGGAGTCGTGAATTATCAACTCCCAAGAAGAAAGTCCACAAGAAAAGAAAAGAGCAAAATGAGTTCAGGTCTGTACCTCGTGATTTTGGTAGGGCATGGAAGAAGAAAGGAAAAAATGAAGGCGGATATACGTCAGGCTATAAGATGAAACGAAGGGGTGGTTGGATTCCGGATGATCCGGAAGACTTTCCTCAACCCAATAATTGGAGATCTCCTTCAACTCCTAGAAATAAGAAAGCTAAGATTTCTAACTTCAGTAGTGGTGGTCATGCATCTGGTTCTCGTTCATCTAGAAAGTCCAACAGGCTTGACTTTGATTCTTCAGCTTCTTATGGGTCGGGCAAATATCATCATCATCATAGGTTTTCAGCATCTGGCGATTTTGATAATTCAGCTTATGGGTCAGGCAAATATCATCATCATAGGTTTTCAGCATCTCGATTTGGCAACAGTAGTCACGATAGGTGGAGGAGGAATTATGATTGATAGCAGAAACTGTCGCTCATGTTGTGTATTTGGTTGGGAGCGTCACAAAAAGGTCTGAGAACTTGTTGTGGTTCAGAATTCAGGAAGACTGGCTACAGCTAATGAGTTGAAGAACAAGTTCTCTCTCATTTAGCTGTTTGTAATTTGCTATATTTTCTTTCTTACTTGTTCCCGATACATGTTGATGTAATTGTCTAGTGATTCACCAGCTGAAGCGCTAACGAAAAGTAGTTCAAATGGATTTGCAAATGGTATGATTTCCTACTAAAATAGTGGCCCTCTTTATAGAGGTTTCTTTGGCATTGTTTTGTTCGATGCACTAAACCTGAGGGATAACTCCTACTGAAGCCTGTTTTGCAACAGACTTTAGTAAATTATGTAACATACTTTAATTAAATAACACCATTTTAAATACATGTAATATATAAGCAAGGATAGGCATTCCAAATTTTAGTTTGTCGTTTAGTACATATCTAATTTTGCATACAATTATTAACTTTTCTCAGTTTGCAAAAATCAATTGTTTATATAGAAAATGAAATGTTTCTTGAATTTCTCTTAACTTTTCTTTTATTATTTTCTGAGTTTTTAGAAAACTTTAAAGAAGCATATTTTTAATATCTAAAAATATTGAGTTTTTTCTAATTTGGAGCTTAATAAATTATTGTTTAAACGTTACTTAAATTTCTAATGATCTTTTTAATAATTATAGTTATTTACGAAAACAAGTTAAGATTTTATTTTTGCTTCAAATGAGTTTTCCAAAAAATAGCAGTAGTATAAAGGAAAAGTATTTGTTTAACCAAATTATAACTTTTTAATATTTGGCTCACCAATTTTAGTGGTGTGCTATTTTTTAAGAATAGCATAAATGGGCATAAATCACATAAAACTCGCATTCGACAGATGCGACTATATTAAAGCATATTCAATCAGGAAGTCAAAGTTAGCTTCCACGAATTAAATCTCTTAATATTATAATAACTTGTATAGTCATCATCCAATTTAGGTATAGTTTGATTGATCTCTCATATATAAGAAAATTCAATTCTAAAAACAAACTCAATTAATTAGAAGCATTTGCAATTTTCGGTCTATCTTTTTTTCTGATTTTCCATTCGATGTCCGGTACCTACATTAGGGGGTCCGACGCCGAGAAGTCCTACAATGGGAACAAAGGCAAAGGGATGCCATACCCAAAAACTCGAACTCGAGATCTCTGATTAAGAATGAAATAGCAGTTACAACTCTACCACAATCCTTATTGGTATTTTCAGTCTATGTGTCATCGTCTAAAAGAAGAAAGAAAAAAATACAAACTTACAAATTGCAATTGAGGAGTGCGGCGATTTGGAGAATGCGAGTGGTAAAACTTTGGACTCAAATGCTACTCGACGTACATATATTGGTATTGGTTAAATGCGACCTTATAAAAAGCTCTCATACACAACTTATAACGGGGAAGTGCACAGTTAGTCACTAATTAGAGATGTCTTTATTCTTTAGTTACTGTTTAAAATATATTTACTTTTTATCCAGTGCATAATAAATTTTTATCCGCCAGACGAAAATACCCCTATGCTAGACATGGGTGTTGTGTAAATATTAAGGACATGGTTGTCCTTAATTTCATGAATGTTGTGTAAATATTAAGGACAAAGTGTCATGTTATGTCTTTAACTTCATATGTGCAATGTAAATAAGGCTGTAATCCGGTCCGGGGCCGAGCCTAAATGGGCCGGACCCAACCAGTCCCGGACTAAGTGGGCCTAAATGGTGTAACCAGTCCGATACGGGCCTAAGCCCATATGGTCCCAGGCTAAGTGGGTCGGGCCCCCGGGCCTAAGTGGGCTGTGTTATTATTAGTTTTTTGATTTTTTTTTATCTAAGACAATTTCTTGTAAATTATATTATATAATTGTGACTTAAATCTTGTAATTCAGATTTAAACACAAAAAAAAATGTAAAGAGATATTCAAGGTGCGTTATGATTTTTATTATTATGACATTAACAAAAATGACAGTATCTTTCTTAGTCTTCCTCCCCCCAATGGAATGAGCACAACAAGGTGCTAATACCACCATTAAAAGGAAAAAAAACTAATGAAGATGTGCCAAAATACAAGTTACATATTAGTTTACCAAACATACTTTTTTCAAAGAATAGGCCATATTAATTATAATTATACAAACCAAAACAAACATAACTATAATATTAAAACTTAAGAGTTGGAACAAGTTTACCGAATTGACGAACAACTTCTTGAAAATTATATATCGTTGAAGACTTGAATACTTCAATTCACCAACTTGACAATTTTTCACAAAATGCAATAATAAAGTAAGCAATTACAGAAGAAAATTAGAGAGAGATTGATGATTTTGTGAGAAAAATGAAAGAATGAGGGGATATTTATAGTTGAGAATATGGAAAAAGTGTAATTATAAAAAGTTTGGGGGGAAAAATGGCTATTTTTCAAAGTGCCAAACGGCTAATTATGCAGGCCAACGACTATATTTTAAATATCCCCAACCGTTGGCCTTTTTCAGAATTTTTTAAAAAAAAAAATAGTTGTTGGGTCCGGTTGGCCCGATCAAACCGGCCCACTTAAAAAGTCGGTCCCGGGCTCGCGGGCTCAAAGCATAGGACTGACCCACATGGGCTTAAGGAACCACCTGGGTCCGGTCTTAAACGGGTCGGCCCGTTTAGGCCCACTATCCATATGGGGGCTGGCGGGCCCGGGCCGGACCGGCCCACATTACAGCCTTAAGTGTAAATGTTAAGGACATAATGTCCTTAACTTGTATTTGCACCCTTTGTTGTTAAACTTTAGGACCTCATGTCCTTAACTTCATATATGCAACATAAATGTTAAAGACATAGTGTCCTTAACTTTATGAGTGTTGTGTAAATATTAAGGACATGGTGTCCTTAACTTCATGAATGCTGTGTAAATATTAAGGACAAAGTGTCATGTCAAGTCGTTAACTTCATATGTGCAGTGTAAATGTTAAGGACATGGCGTCCTTAACTTCATGTGTGCAGTGTAAATGTTAAGGACACCATGCCCTTAATATTTACACAGCACTCATGAATAAAGGGTAAAAACGTCTTTTCGAATTAATTTTAATAGAGTAGTGCTCAACATAAAAAATACTGGATAAAAACTAAATACCATGTTAAGAAGTGGCTATCCCACGCTATTTCTACACTTATAATCGTACTCGGTGAATGGCGTGTGTATGTCACTTATAGCCCATTTGTTAGATTTGAGCGTAAAAATAGCATGTGCTAGTTAGTTTTCGGACCGAACATTAAATAATAGCTAGTGTTTGCAAAGTCATTGAAAAATAGCCACTATTTTGTTGCAACACGGAAAATTCCAGCATAATATACTAGAAATCAATGCACTTATGTATGAACTTCCAGCATATTATGCTGGAACTCCAACACGCGGAAAGTTCCAGCATAATATACTGGAGATTGGAGCACCTGTGTATGAACTTCTGGCATATTATGTTGGACCGGCATATTATATTGGAATATGCTGAAAGTCCAGTATATTATACTGGAATATACTGGAACTCGAGTATAATATACTGGAGTTCAGTATACTTATGCTGGAACTCTAGCATAATATACTGGAGTTCCAATATATTATACTGGAATTCCAATATATTATGCTGGAGTATTTTCTGGATTTTGAATAGTGTTTTCGTTCATATTTATCTTTACATAAAAAGTGGCAAAATTTGATTACTTTTGAAAATGTGGCTATTTTTTAATGACCACTTGTAAATCTGATTATTTTTGAATTTCTCCCGATTTGAGCCCATCTCTAAATTTAGCCCATTTTCCAAGTCCATCGGTGTCTAGCCCAACCTTACCTAGAGTACAAAAGTTTCTTACAATTTCCACTTCTCTCACTCTCTGTTGCACTTTAGGGTTTTGCCGCCGAGCATCTATCCTCGTCCAGTTCAGCTTGTAGTCCTCAATCATGGCGGAGCAGGTTTCTCTCTCGTCGCACTTACACATTCACATTCACATTATGATTTGCCTACTCATAAGAAAAAATCTAATGGATTTGTTTTCTGTTGCAGACGGAGAAGGCGTTTTTGAAGCAGCCAGGTGTTTTTCTAAGGTGAGTTTCATGATCAATGCTATTTAGCTTTTTCTGTTCAAGTCCTTAAGTTCCAGGAAGAATTTAAGGCTAATGTTGTATTTGTATATGTAATTGAGCAGCTCGAAGAAGACAGGGAAAGGGAAAAGGCCTGGAAAGGGAGGCAATCGCTACTTTAAGAGTATTGGTCTAGGGTTCAAGACTCCTCGTGAGGCTGTTGAAGGTTCATATTCATTTTCCATCTACTTATTATATGAATAATCATGCTCAATTACTGTATTTCATTTGCTTGCTTGCTGTCTGGCTTCTGCATTTTTTAATTTATATTACATGTTAAGCTTTCCTAATTAGTATATTGAGTGTAGTTTTGCTGTGTATGGCTTAAATGGAGCTGAGCAGAAAATCTGCAAGACTAAATGTCAATTTCGATGCAAAGAAGGTTCTTTTCTTTCTATTTCCTCTAGATGTAGAGGATTCATATAGAGAGTGCCCACTAGTTTGTGATTAAGGAATGGTTGATTGATTGATTGACTTAATTATTGTTCGAGCCTAAAGCAAAGGGTGTGCGTGCTGACAGGGCCAAATTGTTACCTGGATTTTGATGATAACTTTAGGTTAAAGTTATTGCAATGTAGTTGGTATTTGTTAAATCTGTCTATTAAGAAGTTACTCCTTCTGTTCCCTTTTAGCTGTCAGGATAAGCTTTTACAAATGTCCTTTAAGCTTATTTATTATTCCTTTTTTTTTCCGCTTCAACCTGAATAGTGCGGGCAATATTTTTATTTGTGTGTGTGGTAATCAAGTAAATTTTATTACCAGGGAAAGATATGTACAAACAAGCAAAAGAAACCATAAAGCTGAATAGACCTCAGCCTTAGTGACCAACAGCACAGGCGCACTAAGAACTACCCATAACCCCTAATTACATCATCCTCTTGTATATAAATTCAGCTTAGTCAACTGTCCGGCCAGCTTCTTGTACCAGTAGCCTCAACTATGAACCTCCTGTATGATCATCCTCGCCAGCACCTCAGGAGTACTCATTTAACTTTGAAAAATTCTCTGATTCCTCTCTTGCCAAATGTGGTAGATAGCTCCAGCCAACACCATACGGTATAAATCATCTTTACTAGATTTTCCATTTGCAAACTGTAAGGCCCATGTCACTTCTTCTTCCAGCCCCTTTGCAGATCTTCTAATCCCTTGCAAACTGAGTAATTTGTTCCAAATTAGCAAAGCAAATTTGCATTTGAAAAACAAATGTGATGCTGTTTCATTCTCAGCTCCACACAGTGAACAAAGGGACTCCATTTACATATAAGTAATAGAAGTATAGAACATAAAAAATACTTCCTAAATAGCTATGTTGGTGACCTTTTTGTGGAAATGTTGCTTGTTAGCTGTAATGTTCTCTAGAGGATGGAAGTTAAGACGGACTTTAAAAACAAAGAGTGCTGCAGATTTCAAGTCATCTTTTGTATCTTTACACCAGTTTTCATTTGATGCTTTCATGGCTTTTCTGAAGTTATAATCTTTTGATTTTGTTATTTCTTTTCATCCGTTGTGCTTTCTCATTTCTCGAGATAGTAGATATTTCCAAAACAACTATGATTAATTTATGTACATGTAATTATCTACATATAACTGATTTCCTATTTGTGATTCTTAATGTGGCTGGTTTGTTAATGCTTTATCATCCATTGGGATATTGTTTGGCTGAAATGGTAGAAATTTCCAGTAGAACAACTATTAGTTTTGTGTGCTTTCTTAGACCGCTATTAACAGTAAGTTGAATAAAAATTACTGTAGTAGTTTATGCTTCCACAGATACAAAATGATATTGCAAGCAAGTTTTTATTCATTTTCTTGCATGCTTAGCAAAAATGGCTATGATTGCTAAATTTCACCTTGTTCTGTGGTCTACCCTAATTGTTTGGTCTGTTTAAATTTAGGTACATATATTGACAAGAAATGCCCATTCACTGGCAATGCTTCTATCCGAGGTCGTATCCTTGCTGGTACATGCCACAGTGCTAAGATGAACAGAACCATCATTGTTCGACGCAACTACTTGCATTATGTCAAGAAGTACCAGAGGTAAGAGCTGGTCCCTTTAAATTCGTTGGCTGCTATACTTTTTTTTTGGTATGTTTTAACACGTCTGTTATTTCAGATATGAGAAGAGGCACTCAAACATCCCAGCGCACATCTCACCATGCTTCCGTGTGAAAGAGGGAGATCATGTTATCATTGGACAGTGCAGGTTTGGACCATTATATTTTGATTTTGCTATAATTTTTATGTTCTGTTATAGCATGCATGCGATAACATTTTCTGGTTCACAGGCCTTTGTCCAAAACCGTGAGGTTCAATGTCTTAAAGGTGGTTCCAGCTGGTTCTGCTGGTGGAGGAAAAAAGGCTTTTACCGGGATGTGAGCTTTGTGCTTCCATTTTAACTGTTATTTCTAGGAATGATGTCAAGACTTTTCTGCTTTTACTGAATTGTTGTCTTCATTGATTTTCCTTTGAACTTCAAATTTTGAAACTTAATGCTAGCAATTTTTTTAAAGCCTATGTACTACTCCACTTATAAGAGGGGTTGGTGATTGAACCTTATATTTAAAAAAGGACATTTGGTGATTGAATTAGCAGTGCTTTTCTAGTTCTTTCGTCAGTTGAGCTACTAATTTCTGGACCCCTTTATATGTTTGTTTTGAGCCTAGTCTGCTAATAATAGAGATTTAGTCTATTGGCTCATTGCCACAACGGAGAAATTTAATATCAGTATATTCTCAATGCTATAAAAATGAGAACATAAGTTTTCTACACTTGTGGTAATCGTTAGAATCTTGTAGAAGTGGCAAGGCGTATTCTTATTAAAATCTTGGAACAACCAGGTTTTTTTTCCCGCTTTTCTATCTCCTCTGAAAAAATGGAAAGAACATAAGAGATTGGGAATTTTAAAAACATAAGACTAGCAGTACAAAACTTTACTTAATTGCTATAGTTCGATATCCTGACTCGACGTTTCACTGTTTACTTTTTGACATTGGTATTCATAGATTATACATGATTATACACATTATATATAAATTATACATTATCTGGCTATTTTTTGTTTAAATACTTGAGTGGGCTGCTATTTAGGTTAATTTTTCAAATCATCATAAACTGACTAAACTTCTAATGTTCTCCACTAACGGGGATTGGTGTTTGCTAGAGGTTTTTATTTTCATTTTTCATTCTGTCAGAGACTAGAACGCACAAGTGTAAGATATAATACGATTTAGTTTTATAAAATCTTTGTTTTAATTTACAACAATAGCTACATCTTAGACTCAAACAAACTAGGGTTGTTACATAAACCGACACTTATCATTTCTCTCCATTTAATTCATCTAATGCCCTGGTTATACCAAATAAAACTAAAAGTAAAAATATATTTAAGTAAATTTTTAATCTATACAAAATAGTAAAAAATAATATTAGAAGTTCTCTTTATTTTATTGGCGTATAGATCTATGATAAGGCTTAAAGGCTGACAACTAGTGTAAAGTTAGTCAAGTCTTTGATTAACCTTATTATTTGATATTATATGAAGTACATAGTAATAGAGCAAAATGAAAAAAAGAAAAAAGAAAGAGAGAGTTCATCAACAATATTTTGGAATCAGTAGTGATTTATTGATTGAAATAATTTTCAAGTCCTATCAACAGCTAAACGGCATTGTCTGTTTATCAACCACATCTATAGGCTATCCTTCAAGTACTCTTTTATTTTTACCCATTTGTTTTGTACTCCCTTTACTTTTTTCGTATTAAGATAAGATAATAACACGGCACTAAGCAGCTCGAGACGTTTCTACTAAATAGTTGGAGTAATTAAAATATTTCGGAGAGTAAGAGCACAAAGCCTTCTTAGCTCAGTGGTAGAGCGCGTGGCTTTTAACCACGTGGTCGTGGGTTCGATCCCCACAGACGGCGACCTCGTTTTTCCTCCACACTGGCTAAATGAAAAATCTATTTTGCCATGCACCTTGAAAATCCTCGCTATTACATTATTATAGTTATAGCAAGATACAAATTGCACTTATAACCAAAAATTGTATATGCTATAAGCGATTTAAATTCTTCAAGGATTGTCATGATTGCTGTTACGCGGCGCCTTCCTGAGATGCTTTGGAAGGGCGACGTAAGGCTAAGCAACCAA
>ML285946.1:0-23592 GCA_005239495.1 Nicotiana undulata
GATTCGCATGTTGAAGATGCGATCGCATTTGACCATTTTCCTTCTCTTTTCTCTTCTTTTAACTTCCTTTTGCATGGTCTTGAGTGTTCACACCTTGTGTACTGCAAAATACCAAAATTCTACGATTAATAGGAGTAAATGCTCTTGAAACGAGCCCTAATCTAAGCAATATGGTATTAAATGTGCCGAAATTCTTCGGCACATCAGGTATGGGTAATCGGGGTTTTGTCCGAGCCTCGTGTTTGGACCAAGCGGGCCCAGGGTCGAATTTTTGTATTTTTTGAAGAATGCTAGGAATTGTATATTTAGGCTATGTGATTGTATTAATGAGTCATTAATGATGTTAATAAGTTAATTATGTCTAGATGTTGTCGTTTTGGAGTTGAATTCAAAAGGAAAGGCGGTATTAGAAGATTGAATTGCTATTCTTGGACCCGAGGTAAGTGTCTTGCCTAGATTTGGTGAGGGAATAGGTATTGTATGCTATGTGCTAAGTGTTTATCATGTTCAATGCACAGGTGAGGTGACGAGTACCTATGCATTGTGTGTCAAGCATGCCCGTGAGTCCATTTTTGATTAAATTATTTCCATATTCAGTGTATTATGAAATTGTCTCTACTTGGAAGTTGATTGTTGTTGAAAATCCTTGTTGATGAACTTGCGATGTAATGGTTCTATTGAGGACCCAACTATAAAGGATATACGTGAAAAGGTTGGTTATAGCTGAGACCCTTGCCGGGCAATTGTTATGATATTGACTGAGATATTCCCCTTGTCGGGTGTTTATGATCTGTATTTCCACTATGCTGCATTCCTTGCCATTTGATATTGTAATTTTTATGGTGAGGAAGAGTGTAAAGAACGAAGGGTGATGTTTTGCCATGATTTACATTGATTACATCATAAAATGCATAATGCGGAAGAGAGTAAAAGCACGAAGGTTGATGTCGTTCCATGATTCACATTGATTAAAAGCACGAAGGTTGATGTCATGTCATGATCTGTATTGCCTCACATTATACATTGCATTGGGAGGAAGAGAGTAAAAGCACGAAGGGTGATGTCGTGCCATGATTTATATTAGCTTATAACATACATCGCATTGTGAGGAAGAGAGTAAAAGCACGAAGGGTGATGTCGTGCCATTACATACATTGCTCGTATTTATACTTGTTACGTCAACATTCTTGTTAATTTGCTCTTTTGCTTTCTCCTATGTGTTAATTAATTGTTCTTATCTCTCACTTGTCACCCCCATTAATTGCTCCTATATCCCATGCTTATCTGTCTATTCCTGCGTTTGTCTGTGCTATATCTTGTAGAACTGTACAGGTAGATTATCGTTGTCAAGTCTAGCGTCGTCACTACTTCGGTCGAGGTTAGGATCGGCACTTACTCAGTACATGGGGTCGGTTGTATTGATGCTACACCTGCACTTCTTTATGTTGTGCAGATCCCACAGTCGGACCCAGTGGACATTGTTAGAGGGAGTATCCTTCAGTCCACCTCGGAGATTGCAAGGTAGACCCGCAGACGTTCGTGGGCCTTGACGTCTCCTCTATCCCTTTTTCTTCCTTCCTGTCTTTTTTTCATTTATTTCCAAAGACAGTTGTATACAGTTATTGTTCAGCCCCTTGTTTGTAGTAATCTTTTAGTATGTTCATGAGTTAGTGACTCCAGATTCGGGGATTGTTACAACGTATTGTATTTGTTTCTATCACTTAGTCCTGTTTTTATCTACTTCCGCTGTTAAAATTTGTAAACCGTTTTTGGTTAATTCTATTAATTCAGTGTTATCATGTTAGTTTAACTGTACACGTTGGCTTGTCTAGCGGGTTAAACGTTAGACGCATTCACGGCCTGAAGGTGGGATTTCGGGTCGTGACATACATAAACATGTGAATATCTATGCAACAATAAAAATACCCAAAACGATTCAATACATAAAACTAGAGTTAATATCCATAAACAATTCTCAAAACACCAAATCCATAAATCCCTAATGAAGAATTACTCCATGGATATGGAGAAATTCATAACCATTAAGTTTAAGTCAAAGGGAAACATAAATCATCCAAACCCTTGTCTCTAGTTGGGATTAAATGATGGAATCCGTGTGCTCTTCCTTCTGCAACTTCTCCTTAGCCTCCTTAGGTCTAAATTATGTCAAAAGTCCCCAAAATACCATTTTTCCATGTATATTTTCACACTGTTATTTTGAGAATTTGAAAAAACGTAAAACATGAAAGGTGTATCCCTCTGAATTATCTTTCCAACAATATATTGTGGAGCCCAAACGAGTTCTGAGTGAAGAGTTATGTGTATTTTACTAGATAGTGCGCAATATGCCTCCTCGATTTTTAGTTTGTTCTAAACTATCATTCATTGATCCCCGAGCACGATCCCAACTTAATTCCTTTCGCTTTTACTCATACTTCAAAGCTTCAAATCACTTGAATTCATTCAATAACATCTACATAGCTCGAAATCACTTATTCAAGGCATAAAACACACAATTAGTGTAAAACACTAGCGATTAAAGCTCAAACTCAACTGAGGTGCAGTAAATTGGAATGTAATAATCGAGTAAAACATGAGATTATAGCCTACCATCAACACCCACACTTAAACCATTGCTCATCCTCGAGCAATCAAATCGCACTTTATATAGACACAACCTTACTAAGCAACTCTCCTAACTCATTACACTAAGAATATTTAAAATAGACTAAGCATAATAGTGTAACATCTTCACCTAAAGAATTGACTCACAAGTACCATGCATTATTCACAACTCACTCTTACTATAATATAGAGATCAACGATATTACCTTTCCTTCATGAATTATGTGCCCTCACACAACAAAAGAGAGTAGTTCCACGCACAATAAAAATTAAGAACAATCAGGAACTCAAGATAGAGAGAATTCACTCACTATTAGAAACAACATTCATATGCCACAAAAGATGAACCATAGGCTCTCCCGTAGTGTACTACTCTACTAATTGAGCTCATTCAGTTAAGGATCAAGTAGGACTTTTAACTGGTTGCAATGTAGGTTGCTGGACGGGTAGCATACATTCAGATATAAAAGTGACTGCACCTCCCTAAGCACTTTAATACATACACTTTAACATTCAAAACCCCACACTTATGTCAAACCATACTCCACCTTAACATCAAAATGCATTAACTCTCTTTTTCTTTAAGCACAATTACATCAAGAGTCACCACTATCAAAGAATATTTTGCACAACAATACAAATATGTTTTCATTTCTTGTTCAATTCAAGTGGCTCTTACTTTTTAAAAAAGTGCACCTTGCTCCTTATTTAATTAGTTCCATTCAAAAGCAAAACCAACCACCCCACACTTCAACTTTTACAAAGTTCATACAATTTCAAGTGCTCACGAGATGGTTGAAATAGATTGTCAATTCAAATGTGATGACCCAAAGGGCCTCTGATGAATTAATACACTATTCTTGGCTCATTAGCCTTAAAACACTAATTTTAATATCTTGATTTGCGTGCAAAGTCCGGACATGAATCCGGAAAGCTTTTATGTGAAAATATGAGAAGTAGAAATTTTTAGAGTTAAAATTTGGTTTTAGTTGACTTTGGTCAATATTCTGAGTAAACGGATCCGGATCTGTGTTCCGATGATCCTGGGAGGTCTGTAGTAAAATATGGGACTTGGGTGTATGCCCGGAATTGAATTCCGAGGTCCCTAGCCTTAGAAAATATTTTTTGAAGAAAATTGTTGTGTTGGTTTTTAAAGGAAATAAAGAAATGAATTAACGTTTGAACTCGTTGATATCGGGCTCGTATTTTAGTTTCAGAGTATGGTACAAGTTTTTTATGATATTTAAGTCCTATCTGTGAAATTTGGTGAGAATCGGAATTGATTTGACATGATTTGGACGTCTGATTGAAAAGTTAGAAAATTTGAGTGTTCTTGAGAAAATCATGAGTTCTGAGGTTAAATTCGTAGTTTTTGATGTTATTTTGATGATTTTATAACACAAGCAAGTCTGTATGATGTTTTAGACTTGCGTTCATGTTTGGTTCGGAGCCCCGAGGGCTTGGGTGAGTTTCGGATAGGTTTAGGCTATGTTGCGCTTGTTTTTTTATGTTTCATCGTCGTTTCTTCAAGCGTAAATGATACCAAATTAAGAAAATAAGATGCAAATTCAGTTTTTATTGAACCATTAGATCCGTATCATAATTACGAAGTCATAGGAAGAAGAATCATCGAATTTAGACATCGTATGAGGAAGTTATGCTCATTTTCGTGTCGGAAAAAAATTGTTGGTTTCTGGTGTGGTCGCAATTGCGAACATTTTTATCGCAATTGTGATGCCTAGTTCGCAATTGCGAACTTTTTCCAGCCCTTCCTTGTTCTCAACTGTGAAGGTTTTCTTTGCTTTTGCAAGGGTTCTGTCACGACCCATTTTCGGAGTCGTGATGGCGCCTGTCGTGGAACCAGGCCAGCCACCTATTATAACTAATCTAGATTTGATTACCAGGGAAAAATACCATTTCTAACAAGTTTGAAGATAATAACAATAATAAATCTGGGATTGAAACCATCTATGTAACCCAAACTTCAGTCCTACAAATCCCGGATCCAGTGTCACACAGTCATGAGCTGCTAATACATAATGTAAAATGAAAGAGAAATGGACAACACAATCTGAAAAGTAACTAACGACAGGTAGAATAGGAAAGAGATGACGAGATCACGGTCGCCAGCTGCTACCTTGACAACTCTGATGGAAACTGTCAACTACTCAATGTCTAGAGTCGGGTCCCGCTGTACCTGAATCTGCACACAAGGTGCAGGGGGTAACGTGAGTACACCAACTCAATAGTAACAAAGCCAAACTATGGGCTGACAGGTAGTGACGGACTAAACCTACGATATTCATGAACAACAATATACAAACGT
The DNA here is from genome assembly GCA_005239495.1 of Nicotiana undulata. Lineage (NCBI taxonomy): Eukaryota > Viridiplantae > Streptophyta > Magnoliopsida > Solanales > Solanaceae > Nicotiana > Nicotiana undulata. The sequence goes on from ML285946.1 coordinate 4,952, forward strand.
AAGCATAATAGTAATATAACGGGGAAAATAAACAAAGATATCCAATATGTCTGCACAATCTACGTACCAGCATATGATCATAAGGAATCAGAAATGATATGTACACAGTATCCCAAACTCTCACAAGGAAGTCCACTCAGTACCATAATTGGCCTTCAGGCCCAGGGAAAGTCCATCCCGAATTATACATAAACACAAGTGACGTAGTCACCTAGTACTGAGGAAAAGGCCAGTCCAGCCCTACGGAGAAGATCCATCTTCGGAACATATCACTCGAACAAGATCCATCTCCAAGGACGATCCATCCCTCAATATATCAATAACTTCGGACAAGATCCATGCCCAGGGAAAATCAGTCCCTCATTATCTGTGAGCTCACTGAGGGTGTAAAGACTCCGGAGGGGCTCCTACAATCCCAAGCGCTATATCAAGCCAACGAAGGCATGATTCCAGGATCGATGCGGTGTGCAGTCCAATCTCAAAATTGTCTCGATACCAGGCTCTCGGCCTCACTCGGTCAATACCTTCCAGTCTCACTCACAAGGCTCATAGATATAAGAATCAGCCCAAAACAATGATAACAAATAAATAAACTAACAATTACTGAGACTGAGGCATGAAACATATTCTATAACAGGACTGAGTACAGGAAAGCAAATATTAACAGATAGAGACAGCAATAACTGACCATTCCCGTCTGAACATATTGGCGTGAAGCCTCAGTATTTATACTTAACATGATTTCTAATATATTCGAGGTAAATACCACATTCACAGTACAAGTATCAGCCTGGAATAACCGTTAGGCAGTGCCATGGGATGAGCCAGGCCACAAATATTCAGTGTACGCCCGCATGCCCGTCACTTGGCACGTGCGTCACCTTAATTAACATCAAATACCAGATAATTTGGGGTTTCGAACCCTCAGTTCCAAGTTTGGAAACGTTACTTACCTTAAAACCGGCTAAAATACTACTCTGCAGTGCCCTTGCCTCTAAATTCGGCCTCCGAGTGCTTCAAATCTACCAAAAATCATATGTATACCATTAATATGCCAAGGAATGAAACCCAATCGAAATTTATCAATTTTAAGCACAAAAGCCGAAATTAGTCAAAACCTTACCCCCGGGCCCAAGTCTCGGAACTCGACAAACTTTATACAAAAACGTTCTTCATCATCTCACGAGTCCGTACATATAAACAACTTCAAAAATTGGAGTTTGTTTGACCCCTCAATTCATCCCTAAAAGGTCTCATAATCTCAAGACCTAACTTCATCTTCTTCTACTGATTTTCATAAATTAAACACTGATAATTTGGTCCTTAATCACATATAATCGAGTTTTAGGGTCCAAAATCCTTACCTCAATGGAGAACAATGGTTTTCTCTCTTAAAAATCGCCTCAAAAGCTTTCTTCCCATTCAAAAATGGTGGAAAAATGGGTATTGGTCGCGGATTAATTTAATATAAACTGCCCAAGGTTTTTACCATTACACAGTGCGTTCGCGTGAGGGCCCACGCGATTGCATAGCACTGACCACGCTCCCCCACGCGATCGCATCACCCAGCCCCGCGTTCGCACTGCCTAATCCCCCACTTGCCAGCCCACGCGTCCACACTGTGCGATCGCAAAGGAACAAACGCGACCGCACTGCCTTGCTCTCCCCTACCCACACGATCGCGGCCCCAAGATGGCGATCACATATAACAATTTCTGGGCCTCACCAACTAACCTGTGTGATCGCATACAACACCCTGCGATCGCATAGAAGAAAATCATACCTGCAACACACCAGCAAAAACTGTTATTTTTCTAAGTCCAAAAGTGCTCGTTTGAGCATCCGAAATACACACGAGGCCCCCGGGACCTCAACCAAACCTACCAACATATCATATATGATCATTAAGACTTAGTTTCACCCTCGAAACACCCAAAATAACATCCAAACACCAAAATAACATCGAATTCAAGCCTAGAACATTAAAATTTCTAAATTCCACCAACGACGCCGAAACTATCCAAAATAACTCCGATTGGCCTAAAATTTTACAGACATATCCCAAATGACATTACGAACCTGTTCCCACTTTCGGAGTTCCATTACGACCCCGATAGCCTATTTTCCACTGTCGACCGAAAATCGCCAAAAACTAACTTTTGCCAATTCAAGCCTAATTCTACACCGGACATAACAAAAATATTCCGGACACACTCATAAGTGCCAAATCACCTAACGAAGCTATCCGAGCCATAAAATCCGCATTCCGAGGTCGTTTACCAATAAGTCAACTCTCAGTTGACTTTTCCCACCCTATAGATACTTCTAGAGACTAAGTGTCTCAATTCCTTCTATAACCACTCCGAACCCGAGCTAACCAACTCTAACACATCATGAATAGTATGACCAAGTTATGACAAGGCAGAAACAGTGAAAATAATGCAATTTCTACGAGACGACTGGCCGGGTCGTTACATTCTCCCCCTCTTAAATAAATGTTCGTCCTCGAACGGGTCTAGAAACATACCTGGAGTCTCAAACAAGTGAGGATACATGCTCTGCATCTCCCGCTCAGTCTCCCAAGTAGCCTCCTCCACTGGTTGACCTCTCCATGTATCTTCACTGAAGCTATGTCCTTAGACCTCAACTTTCTGACCTGACGAGCCAAATTAGCCACTGGCTCAACCTCATATGACATATCCTCCTCAAGTTGAACTGTGTTGAAGTCCAAAACACGAGACGAGTCACCAACATACTTCTGGAGCATCGACACATGGAATACTTGATGAACACTCGACAAGCTGGGTGGCAAAGCAAGTCTCTAATCTACCTCTCCAACCTTCTGAAGCACCTCAAAAGGACCAATAAATCGGGGACTCAGCTTTCCCCTCTTCCCGAACCTCATAACAGCCTTCACGGGTGACACCTTCAGTAGTACCTTGTGACCCTCCATGAAAGACACATCCCGAACCTTCCGGTCCGCATAACTCTTCTGCCTAACTTGCATCGTGCGAAGTCGCTCCTGAATCAACTCCACCCTCTCCAATGCATCATGAACCAAATCTGGGCCTAATAAATTAGCATCACCGGGCTCAAACCAGCCAACCGGAGATCTATACCTCTTACCATATAAAGCCTCATACGGGGCTATCTGAATAGTGGACTAGTAGCTGTTATTATATGCAAACTCCGCTAGTGGCAGAAACTGATCCCATGAACCACAAAAATCAATCACACATGCACGCAACATATCCTCCAAAATCTGAATAGTCCGCTCTAACTACCCGTCAGTCTGAGGATGAAACCCAATGCTCAACTCTACCTGAGTACCCATACCACTATGTACAGCCCTCTAAAACTGAGATGTGAACTGAGTACCTCTGTTGGAAATGATAGAAACCGGAACTCCATGCAATCAGACAATCTCCCTAATGTAAATACCAGCTAACCGCTCCGAAGTATAAGTAGTACTCACAGGAAGGAAGTGCGCGGACTTGATCAGTCAATCCACAATGACCCAAATAGCATCAAATCCCCTCGAAGTCCATGGAAGCCCAACTAAAAAGTCCATGGTGATCCGCTCCCACTTCCACTCCAGAATATCTAACCTCTGAAGCAATCTACCTGGTCTCTAGTGCTCATACTTGACTTGCTGGCAGTTGAGACACCGTGCTACATACTCAACAATATCTCTCTTCATCCGCCTCCACCAATATTGTTGTCTCAGATCCTGGTACACCTTCGCGGCACCCGGATGAATGGAAGACCGCGAGCTTTGGGCCTCAGCTAATATCAACTCTCGAAGACCATCCACATTGGGCACACAAATACGACCCTGCATCCTCATAACTCCGTCATCACCAATAGACACATCCTGGGCATCCCCTCGACGGACCCTGTCCTGAAGAACTAACAAATGTGGGTCATCATACTGGCGAGCTCTAATCTGATCATAAAGATAAGACCGGGAAGCAACGCATGCTAATATCCGAGGAGGCTCTGACAAATCCAATCTCACTAGATACCCTGCTAAGGCCTGAACATCACATGCCAAAGGTCGCTCTGCCGCTGAAAGATAAACTAGACTCCCCAAACTTTCGGCTTTGCGACTCAGGGCATCGGCCACTACATTGGCCTTCCCCAAATGATATAAAATTGTGAGATCATAATCCTTGAGAAGCTCCAACCATCTCCTCTGACACAAATTCAATTCCTTCTGTCTCAGCAGATACTGCAAACTACGATGGTCGGTGAAACTCTCACACTGTACCCCATACAAATAATGGCGCCAAATCTTTAAGGCATGAACAATGGCAGCTAACTCAAGATCGTGCACTGGATAGTTCTTCTCGTGCACCTTCAACTGTCTAGACACGTAGGCAATCACCCTATCGTCCTGCATCAATACCGCTCCCAAGCCAACTCTAGAAGCATCATAATAGACTGTGTAAGAACCCGAACCAGTTGGTAAGACCAATACCGGAGTTGTGGTCAATGTTGACTTGAGCTTCTGAAAGCTCTCCTCACACTCATCGGACCATCTGAATGGAGCACCCTTCTGGGTCAATCTAGTCAATGGTGAAGCAATAGAAGAGAATCCCTCCACAAAGCGACGATAATATCCCGCCAAACCAAGGACACTCCGAATCTCTGTAGCTGAAGACAGTCTGGGCCAACTCTGCATCGCCTCAATCTTCTTCGGATCAACCTGAATACCCTCACTAGACACCACGTGTCCCAAGAAAGCTACTGAACTGAGCCAAAACTCACACTTGGAGAATTTTGCATAAAGTTTCTCCTCCCTCAACCTCCGCAACACAACCCTCAAATGTTGAGGATGCTCCTCCTGGCTACGAGAATAAACCAGGATGTCATCAATGAACACAATGACGAATGAATCAAGGTAAGGTTGAAACACGTTGTTCATCAAATGCATGAATGCGGCTGGGGCATTGGTCAGCCCAAATGACATAACGAGAAACTCGTAATGACCATATATGGTCCTGAAAGCAGTCTTCAGAATGTCAGAATCCTGAATCTTCAACTGGTGATACCAAGACCTCAAGTCAATCTTGGAGAACACCCTAGCTCCCTGAAGCTTATCAAACAAGTCATCAATACGAGGCAAGGGATACCGGTTCTTCACCGTAACCTTGTTCAGCTACTTGTAGTCGATACACATGCGCATAGAACCATCTTTCTTTTTCACAAACAACACCGGTGCACCCCAAGTCAACACACTAGGCCGAATGAACCCCTTATCTAGGACTTCCTGAATCTGCTCTTTCAATTCCTTCCACTCTGTTGGTGCCATACGATAAGGTGGAGTAGAGATAGGTTGGGTGCCTGGCACCAAGTTCAATACCAAAATCAACATCCCCGTCAGGTGGCATGCCTGGAGGGTCTGCAGGGAAAACATCTGGAAAATCACGGACTACAAGAACAGAATCAACAGAAGGAGTCTCACTACTAACATCCCTCACAAAAGCTAGATAAGACTCACATCACTTCCCAATCATACGCTGAGCCTTCAAGTAGGAAATCGCCCTACTAGGCACATACTCCACCGAACCTCTCCACTCAATCCTCGGCAATTCGGGCATAGATAAGGTCACGGTCTTGGTGTGGCAGTCAAGAACATCATAGCACGGAGATATCCAATCCATGCCCAATATCACATCAAAGTCAACCATGCTAAGCAGTAATAGATCTTCCCGGGTCTCCAGACCCCCAATAGATATAACACAAGACAGGTATACCCGGTCCACCATAACAGTATCACCCACCGGAGTCGACACATAAATAGATGTAATCAAGGACTCTCGGGGGATATCCAAGAAATGAGCAAAATATGATGAAACATATGAATACGTGGAACCAGGGTAAATAATACTGAAGCATCTCGGTGGCAGACTGAGATAATGCTTGTAATCACCGCATCTGAAGCTATGGCATCGGGTCTAGATGGGAGTGCATAGAAGCGAGCCTGCCCTCCACCTGATCGACCTCCCCCTCTAGGGCAGCCTCTGACTGACTAGCCTCCACCCCTGGCTACCTGAGCGGGTGGTGTAGAAACTAGTGCTTAAGCTGGAGGCTGACTCCTCTGCTGAAATGAACTACCGGAAAGGTGGGGTCAATACCTCTTGATATGACCCGTATCCCCACACTCGAAGCAACCCCTCTCAGCAAAAGACGGTGGGGACTAAAGGGATCCCCTAGAACCAGAAGAAATACTAGAAGAGCCATGTGCTGAAGAACCCTGAACTGATGGCGGCCGAGATGAACTCTGGGTTGGGAGGGCGCTGAATGATGAACGGCCCAGATGAGAGCCATGGGGATCGTGCCCTGATGAAGCACCACTGTAGACTAGATGAGCTAGCTGAGGAGACCTAAATGAACGGCCTCTACTTTGTTGGTATTGACCTCCAGAGTAAACACCACCATAGCTACTAGATCCTCGAGGCCTCTTGGACTCCCTCTCAACACGCTCCTCGCGGCGCACGGACCCAATCTCCCTAGCTATGTCAACTACCTCCTCAAAAGAAGCGCCAAATACCCTCTCCCTGGTCAGAAAAATCTGAAGCTGGTAAGTGAGACCATCAACAAACCTTATGATCCTCTCTCTGTCTGTGGGAACTAGCCAGATGGCATGACGTGCTAACTCAGAGAACCTCATCTCATACTGTGTCACGGTCACGCCCCCTGACGCAACTTCTCGAACTCTCTCTGTAGCTCCTCTTTGCGGGACTACGGTATATACTTCTACAAAAAGAGAATGGAGAATTGGTGCCATGTAAGGGGCGTTGCATCAGTGGGTCTACGCCTCTCATAGGCCTCCCACAAAGCAAGTGCAGCTACTGAAAACTGGAAGGTAGTAAATAGGACCCCACTAGCCTCTAATATCCTTGTTGTGGGTAGTATCCTCTGACACTTGTCCAAGAAGGCCTGGGCATCCTCGCCCTCAATACCACTAAAACTCGGAGGCTGGAGTCTGCTGAATCTCTACAACTTGCGCTTATCATCATCAGCTAAAGCTAGGACCACATAATCCTGTACCAGAGCAATCGGCTGCACTGGAGCTGCCCCGGGTGTCTGAAGTCCCTAAGTGACCTGCTCAGGTGTCCGGGCAGCTGGAGTGGACATGGCGACGGCCTATGCCAGGATGGTGCACACCATCAAGATCTAGGCTAGGGTCTTTTGAAGACCGGGAATCACGATGGGCACTGCTGGTGCCTGAGCCTGCCCCGCTGGAAACTCAGCTGCGGGGACCTGGTCCTGAGCAATGGGAGGGTCCATAGGTGTTGCTCCGGCTACTATGCAGGTTGCACCCCTCCCTCTGCAACGGCCTCGACCTCTGGCTGATGTCTGATCACTACTATCGGTAGCACGAGTCTTCACCATCTGTGAGAGAATGAAAACAACAGAAGTTTAGTTCCAGAATTCAACAGAGTCGCACGACCGAATTCAACAATGTGGAATTTTTCCTAAAGGTTCTGTAGCCTCTCGAAGATAAGTATAGACGTCTCTGTACCGATCTGCAAGACTCTACTAAACCTGCTCGTGACTGGTGAGACCTATTCAACCTAGAGCTCTGATACCAACTTGTCACGACCCATTTTCGGAGTCATGATGGCGCATATCGTGGGACCAGGCTAGCCTCCTATTATAACTAATCTAGATTCGATTACTAGGGAAAAATACCATTTTTAACAAGTTTGAAGTTAATAACAATAATAAATCTGAGATTGAAACCATCTATGAAACCCAAACTTCAGTCCTACAAATCCCGGATCCAGTGTCACACAGTCATGAACTGCTAATACATAATGTAAAATGAAAGAGAAATGGACAACACAGTCTGAAAAATAAGTGAGGACAGGTAGAATAAGAAAGATATGACGAGATCACGGTCGCCAGTTCCTACCTCGACAACTCTCATAGAAACTGTCAGCTACTCAATGACTAGTGTCGGGTCCCGCTGTACCTGAATCTGCACACAAGGTGCATGGGGTAACGTGAGTACACCACCTCAGTAGTAACGAAGGCAAACTATGGGTTGAGAGGGTAGTGAGGGACTAAACCTCCGATATTCATGAACAGCAATATACAAACGTGAGCATGATAGTAATATAACGGGGAAAATAAACAAAGATATCCAATATGTCTGCACAATCTACGTACCAACATATGATCATAAGGAATCAGAAATGATATGTACACAATATCCCAAACTCTCACAAGGAAGTCCACTCAATACCAGAATTGGCCTTCAGGCCCAGGGAAAGTCCATCCCGGATTATACATAAACACAAGTGATGTAGTCACCTAGTACTAAGGAAAATGCCAGTCCAGCCCCACGGAGAAGATCCATCTCCGGAACATATCACTCGAACAAGATCCATGTCTAGGGCAATCCATCCCTCAATATATCAATAACTTCGGACGATATCCATGCCATGGGAAGATCCATCCCTCATTATCTAAGCGCTCACTAAGGGTGTAAAGACTCCGGAGGGGCTCCTATAATCCCAAGCGCTATCAAGCCAATGAAGGCATGATTCGAGGATCGCTGCGGTGTGCAGTCCAATCTCATAACTGTCTCAATACCAGGCTCTCGGCCTCACTCAGTCAATACCTTCCAGTCCCACTCACAAGGCTCATAGATATAAGTGACCATTTCGGTCTTAACATATTGGCGTGAAGCCTTAGCATTTATACTTAACATGATTTCTAATATATTCAAGGTAAATACCACCTTCACAGTACAAGTATCAACCTGGAATAACCATTAGGCAGTGCCATGGGATTAGCCAAGCCACAAATATTCGGTGTACGCCTGCATGCCCGTCACTTGGCACGTGTGTCACCTTAATTAACATCAAATACCAGATAATTTGGGGTTTCGAACCCTCAGTTCTAAGCTTGGAAACGTTACTTACCTCAAAACCGGCTAAAATACTACTCCGCAGTGCCCTTGCCTCTAAATTCGGCCTCCGAGTGCTCCAAATCTACCAAAAATCATATGTATACCATTAATATGCCAAGGAATGAAACCCAATCGAAATTTATCAATTTTAAGCACAAAAGCCGAAATTAGTCAAAACCTTACCCCCGGGCCCAAGTCTCGGAACTCGACAAACTTTATACCAAAATGTTCTTCATCATCTCACGAGTCCGTACATATAAACAACTTCAAAAATCGGAGTTTGTTTGACCCCTCAAATCATCCCTAAAAGGTCTCATAATGTCAAGACCTAACTTCATCTTCTTTTACTGATTTTCATAAATTAAACACTGATAATTTGGTCCTTAATCACATATAATCGAGTTTTATGGTCTAAAATTCTTACCTCAATGGAGAACAATGGTTTCCTCTCTTAAAAATCGCCTCAAAAGCTTTTTTCCCGTTCAAAAATGGTGGAAAAATGGGTATTGGTCGCGGATTATTTAATATAAACTGGCCAAGGTTTTTACCATTACACAGTGCATTCGCGTGAGGACCCATGCGATTGCATAGCACTGACCACGCTCCCCAACGCGATCGCATCACCCAGCCCTAGGTTCGCACTGCCTAATCCCCCACTTGCCAGCCCACGCGCCCACACTATGCGATCGCAAAGGACCAAACGCAACTGCACTGCCTTGCTCTCCCCTGCCCACGCGATCGCGGCCCCAAGCTGGCGATCGCATACAACAATTTCTAGGCCTCACCAACTAACCTGTGCGATCGCATAGAAGAAAATCATACCTGCAACACACCAGCAAAAACTGCTATTTTTCTAAGTCCAAAAGTGCTCGTTTAAGCATCCGAAATACACACGAGACCCCTGGGACCTCAACCAAACCTACCAACATATCATATATGATCCTTAAAACTTAGTTGCACCCTCGGAACACCCAAAATAACATCCAAACACCAAAATCACATCGAATTCAAGCCTAAGAAAATTGAAATTTCTAAATTCCACCAACGACGCCGAAACTATCGAAAACAACTCATATTGGCCTGAAATATTACGACATATCCAAAATGACATTACGAACCTGCTCCCACTTCCGAAATTCCCTTCTGACCCTGATAGCCTATATTCCACTGCCAACCGAAAATTGCCAAAAACTAACTTTCCCCAATTCAATCTTAATTCTACGCCAGACATCACAAAAATATTCCGGACACACTCCTAAGTCCCAAATCACCTAACAAAGCTATCTGAGCCATAAATCCACATTCCGAGGTCGTTTACCAATAAATCAACTCTCGGTTGACTTTTCCCACTCTAAAGTTACTTCTAGAGACTAAGTGTCTCAATTCCTACTATAACCACTCTGAACCCGAGCTAACCAATTCTAACACATCATGAACAGTATGACCAAATTATGACAAGGCATAAACAGTGAAAATAATGCAATTTCTACGGGACGACCGGTCGGGTCGTTACAGGTTCGCAATTGCGAACCCTAGATCGCAAATGCGACATCTGTAGCATGTTAAGTGAGATTTTAGACGGGATTTTCACCCATTTTTAAATTCTCTCAAACCCTAAAACTCCATAGGCGATTTTCCAAAGACCCAATTTAATTTTGAGTCAACATTTTTGGGATCTGTGTTTGAGTCAACATTTTGAGTAAACAGATCCGGATCTGTGTTTCGATGATATCGGGAAGTCTGCAGTAAAATATGGAACTTGGGCGTATGCCCGCAATTTAATTCTAAGGTCCCTAGCCTTAGAAATCAATTCTGAAATAAATTGTTTTTTTGAATTATTAATGAAATGAAGAAATGAATTAATGTTTGAAACCATTGGTATCGGGCCCGTATTTCAATTTCGGAGCTCGATACAGATTTATTATAGTATTTAAGTACTATCTGTGAAATTTGGTGAGACTCGGAGTTGATTTGACGTGATTCGGACGTCCGGTTGAGAAATAGTGAAAGTTAAGTGTTCTTGAGAAAAATGATGAGTTTTGAGGTAGAATTCATAGTTTTAGATGTTATTTTCATGATTTGATCGCACGAGCAAGTCTGTATGATGTTTTTAGACTTACGTGCATGTTTGGTTTAGAGCTCCGAGGTCTCGGGTGAGTTTCGGATAGGCAACGGGATGTTTTACACTTAAGAAATCTGCTGTAAAAATCTGTTTCTGGTGCCAGCGGATTTGTGATTCGCGATCGTGAAGCTACTCCCGCGATCGTGTAGTGTAAATTACTGGGGTCATTTAATTGTTTCTACGCGAATGCACTGAGTCATGGGCCTGGGGGAGGGGAGGCTTGTTTTCCTCTATGCGAACGCGACCTTAGAGCCGCGATCGCGAAGGTCCCAGTTGGTAAAGCTATGTGAATGCGTCCTTCCATACGCGAATGCAAAGCCACTTGGGCACGACCCATCGCGAACGCGATGAAGACCTGCACAGTCATATAAAATCAATTTTAAAAACGGGCAGAACCCTTTTCTTCATATTTTTTGAACTACCAAGACCTAGAGGCGATTTTCTTCAAAACAATTCATTCCCAAAGTGTTGTTAAACAATTCTAAACTCTTCTCTTTCAATTACCCAATGTTTTTCATCACTTTTCAATCAAAAATCAAGAATATTCATGGTAAAAATTGACGAGTTGGGGTAGAATTAGGAAATTTTGTAAAAATCAAATTTTGACCTTGAATTGGGGTCGGATTTCGAAACTAATTGCATATTCGACTCGAAGGTGAATGGGTAAACGTAATTTGTTCCGAACCCCGAGTTTGGACCAAGCGATCCCAGGGTCAGGTTTTAACGTTTTTTTAGAAAATTTAGGAAAAATCATAATTTTCAGTAAAGTTACTTCCTTTAGCATTATTTAATGATATTAAGCTAATTATGATTAGATTCAGGTGTGTTGGAGGTGAATTCGAAAGGAAAATCTATAATTGAGTAGTGAGTGGCCTGCGAAATTATGGTAAATGTTTGGCCTAACCTTAGCTTCATGGAATAGGTGTTGTTGTCTTGTTTTCTACGTGTTAGTGTTGAGTACGACGTATAGGCTTGGTGACGAGTATCTATATGTTGGTGTCGAGCATGTCCGTGAGTCTTATATTGTGATTATTGTGATTCTTATTATGTAGCTTAAACTAATGACTATCCATGTACAAGACTAATGATGATTTCTTGGTAATTGACCATTGTTGAGCATTGGATAAAGTTGAGATTTATTTTGCGAAGTTAACTTTTGGAACTAGATTAGTTATAGCCGATTCCCTTGTCGGGATGTATTTGTTTCTATTGCTGATTCCCTTACCAGGATACTATTGTTCCCACTGTTTGGGTGAGGTAAGAGTGATAAAACACGAAGGGTGATGTCGTGCACATTTACATTTATATTTATGCATATGGTGAGGAAAAATGATAAAGCACGAAGAGTGATGTCGTGCACATTTACATTTATATTTATGCATATGGTGAGGAAGAGTGATAAATCACGAAGGGTGATGTCGTGCACATTTACATTTATATTTATGCATATGGTGAGTAAGAGTGATAAAGCACGAAGGGTGATGTTGTGCACATTTACATTTATATTGATGCATATGGTGAGGAAGGGAGTAAAGCACGAAGGGTGATGCCGTGTACTCTATTTATTATTTGGTGAGGAAGAGAGTAAAAGTACGAAGGGTGATGTCGTGCAAGTTTCCTTATTATTTTTAATTGCTAAAATTATTGTTGATCACTATATGTGTTTGCCTTATTGTTTTCCTCGTTTATTATGTTAGAAATTCCCCTTCGCATGCTCCCTTCCCCTTAATTGCTATTTATTTTAAATTCTTTAATTGATGTTATTCCTGCTAGCAAGATTTTATAAATATCCAGGTTTCATGTGGTGTCTTGTCCTAGCCTCTTCACTACTTCGCCGAGGTTAGGCTCGGCACTTACACAGTACATGGGGTCGGTTGTACTGATACTTCATTCTGCACTCTTTTGTGCAGATCCAGATATCGGCCAGCGTTAGGAGATCTTAGTAGCGCACATTCATTATTTGGAGACACGAGGTAGATCTGCCGGCGTCCGCAGATTCCTGGAGTCTTCTCTTAGTTCTATAGAAACTGTTTTTATTATATTCGAAATAGTTACATTATTTCTTTCAGCCCATTATTTGTAGTATTCTTAGTAATTCGTGAATTGTGACACCAGACCCATGGGGTAGTCTTATAGTTATATATTTAGTTCGTGGCTCGGCTTAGTTATTCATTTATTATTTTATCCATGAAGTTATTCGTTGGAAATTATTAGATTTATTTTGTTTTAAATTGTCTTATTGTGTTTAAGTAAATATACAAAGGGAAAAACGGCTAATCAAGTTCTAACATTAGCTTGCCTAGTAAGTGTGGTGTTAGGTGCCATCACGATCCCTAAGATTGGGAATTTGGGTCGTGACAAGTTGGTATCAGTGCACTAGGTTGCTTAGGTCTCACAATTCACGAACAAGCTTGTTAGAGTCTAAAGGATTGATACAGAGACGTTTGTACTTATCTCTCAAAAGCTATCGAGTTAGGAAACAACTCCATTTTTATTTCTATCCTATCGTGCGATTCTTGTTATCTCAAATACTAATTGAATTCTTCTATTCTCTCGCAGATGGCGAGAACATATGCTTCTTCTTCCGCTGACCAACACTCCAGTCTTCCAGCAGCAGCAACTCCTACTATGGGCAGAGGTCGCGCTAGAGGCAAGGGCATGACTTAGCCCATTTCTCATACAGCAACCCCAGTTGTGGAACCCCGGATCGAGATTAATGAGGGGGTTCCAGCGGGACCAGCTCAGGTCCCAGAGGGGTTTATTTCTACCCCGGTACTTCAGGACGCTTTGGTTCGTTTAGTGGGTATTATGGAGAGTGTGGCCCAGATTGGCACATTCCCCGTAGCAGCACTCGTACCTCAGGCTAGAGTAGGGGTCCAGACTCCTGCTACCCACACTCATGTTCAGACTAATCCTCATATTCAAACCCCAGCAGCCAATCCAGTTGGGGTAGTTCAGTTGGTTGCTCCAGCGCCGATTGTTGATGGGGCGGCTATGTCCTCAGATGCTTTGTGGAGACTGGACAGGTTCATTAAGCTATTTCCTGTTCATTTCAGTGGTGAGACTTCAGAGGATCCTCAGGTATATCCGGACAGTTGTCATGAGGTTCTGCATAATATGGGTATTTTGGAGACCAATGGGGTCGATTTCACTGCCTTTCAGATGAATGGTTCCGCCAAGAAATGGTGGAGGGATTACTTGTTGACTAGACCAGTTGGGTCGCCTGCTTTGTGCGACCCAAATTCCCAACTTTAGGGATCGTGATGGTGCCTAACACCAGTCTTGCTAGGCAATCCAATGTTAGAATTTGATTAGCTACTTTGCATTATTTATCCATTTAGACATAATAAAGTAATCTTAAGAAAACTAAATGTAATGTCTTTTAATGAATGATTCCAAATAAAAGAAAAATAAACAATTAATTAAACTGAGTCACGAACTAATTACATAAATAAATTTAGAACTACCCCAGAGTCTGGTGTCACAATTCACGAACTACTAAAGAATACTACAAATACTGGGCTGAAAGAAATAGTGTAACTGTTCTGAATATACTAAAACAGTTTTATAAAAATAGGACAAGACTCTCGGGATATGCGAACGCCATCAGATATACCTCGTGTCTCCGAGTGAATAGATGGCTGCTCTAACAATTTCTACTGTTGGCTAGTACCTGGATCTTCACAAAAGAGTGCAGAGTGTAGTATCAGTACAACCGACCTCATGTACTGTGTAAGTGACGAGCCTAACCTCGACGAAGTAGTGACGAGGCTACGACGGGGCATTAACAATATAACCTGTGCCAACATAAATAATAAATCAAGAAAGAAATCTAAACAAATAAATAAATACTGCAACAACAATAAAATAACTTAGTCGCCTTTTACAGGTCTCAGCTATAACCAATACTCAAGTAAATATCCAAGTTTCCAAACTTTACTTTAAAATAATCACATGTACGAAATATAAGAAAACCATAGAGTAAAACAAGAATTTCCAAATCCTTAAAATTTTAAAAAAATCAGTAAAGCATCATTATTCCTCATTTTCACTGTCTTGTTGTGGCGTGCAATCCCATCCCACCTATTCACCCTTATCACAATCAATTTATTCACTCTTATCACAATCAATTATCCACCCTTATCACAACTCCCTTATCATAACCCCTTATCACAATCAATTTTGTTTATTTTTAAAAAAAATCTTCCCCAATCCAGGCCAAGCCTTTCGCAACACTTTTATTTCAACGATTTCAAACAGAAAACAATATAGCTCGTAAGCTTTAAACAATATCATCCCACAATAAAACCAGCCAAAATATATATATCACCTCTGTAACACTGTCAACCTAACTCAGTCTCTATGTACCATGATAAAATCAAGAGAACGGCCAACACTTTTAACACACTTACAACAACAATTGGAAATAATCAATTGAAACCAAATAACCACGTGAACCTCAACAATCACGAAACAGTTAAACTGCATTTCTGACAACTTCCTCAATAATATTAAAATGAAACCAACATGAACATAAATATATATACTTCGTAAAAACAATGCCAAACCGCTCAACCGTTTTGTACCACAAGGAAACCAGCTAAAACAACCAATACTCTTTCCAAAATAACCACAACAATATTTAACAACAAAATAATAAGGCCAAGTAGTCATAGAAACAATGATGAACAATTAAGACAAGAATCCATTAAGTTGGGAACGGGAAAGGGATCATGTTTGCAATTTGGTGGTGCATAGATACTCCTCACCTCACCTATACACCACACACATGCAATTCACATAGAAAATAAGTGGGGATTACTATTCCCTCAAGTCAAGGTTAGAACAAACACTTACCTCAATTTCGCAGGCCACTTACTGCTCAATTACAATTTTTCCTTTAGAATCTTGCTCTAACTTGCTCGAATCTAATCATAATTAACTCAATATCATTAATTAAGGCTAAAGGAACTAACTTTATTGAAATTATATTTTCCTAAGTTTTCTATAATAAAAAAAAGTGAAAATTCGACCCCAGGCCTGCTTGGTCTAAACTCGGGGTTTGGACCAAATTACGTTTACCCATTCACCCACGAACCCAAATATACAATTAGTTTCAAAATCCGACTCAATTCGAGGTAAAGATTCGATTCTTACAAAATCCCCTAATTTTACCCAAACCCTCAATATTTACCATGAAAATTCTTACTTTTTGATTTAAAAGTGATGAAAAATAATGAGTAATTGAAAGAGTAAAGTTTAGAATTGATTACCTACTTGGGGATGATATTTGGTGAATAAATTTGTTCCTAGGGCTGTGGGGTTCGAAAATTTGAAGAAGAAGAAGAAGTCTGCTCGTTGTATATATATTTTTCTGCCAGATATTCTGCCTCGTTTCTCATGCCAAACGATTCCAAAACTCAATTATTATGTCTCCAATGGATTCCTTGTGAAATCTAATCAAGTTAGGCTTTTGAATCACTCAATTTAACCTTATAATGAAGTAGATATGTAGGTTTTAATATTTGCAAATAGTGCAGATTTTTAATATGCCGTCAGTGGCAATTTCATAATTAACCTGAAAAATCTAGCAACCTTAGTAAAATGACCATAAAATCCTCAACGATGTCCAAATTCGATGTTTCCTTTTGCTTCGGGTTCATAATTACGATACGGGTCTAATACTTCATTCAAAACAGAAATCGGAGCTCATTTGTTCAATATGATATCATTTATGCTTGAAGAAACGACGTTGCAGCATAAGAAAGAACGAGTGCAACACAACCCAAACGTATTTGAAACTCACCCGAGCCCTCCGGGCGCTAAACCAAATGTAACGACCCAGTCGGTTGTTTTGTGTATTGGGACTCTGTTCTCGTGAATGACTCTTTTCATAGCGAATACTCGTGCCTTATGACTTGTGTGGGCAAGTAGTTCGAGATTCGGAAGGGATTTGGCCAGTACAGGAACACTTGGTTCCTGAAGGCTAGCCTATTTGGCTGATTTTGGTTCCGAGCAGCATTTTGAGCAAACGACCTCAGAATCGAGTTTTGACAGCTCCAGCAGCTCCGGATGGTGATCTCGGACTTGGGAGTGTGTTCGCCTTGGGTTTCTGATGACCCGGGAGTATTTCAGCACCTGAATTGGAATTTAGGATTTCATAAGATTTGGAATTCAGCCTGGAAATGGACCTCATTATATCATGGTCTGAATGGAATTCCAGAACTGGAAATAGTTTCGTATAGTCATTTATGACTTGTCCGCAAAATTTGGGGTCATTCCGAGCAGTATAGACCCGTTCGGCGTATTGGTGAGCCATTGAAATTTTCTTGAAATCCTAAGTTTGAACTAAGGGGTTTTGGAGGGTGATTTCTAGTTTGGATGATGTTTTTAGTGTTCTGGGAGCTCGAGCGAGTCCGTCATGTGATTTGGGACTCATTGGTATATTTTGTCGAGGGCTCGGGTGGGCCCAGGGGTCTCTTGGACCCCGAACGGGGTAAAAAGCCAGCAATTGAACTGCTGGTGGGAATTTGCTGGTGTGACCGCACCTGCGGTCCATGAGCCGCAGGCGCGAGGTTCGCACCAGCGGAAAATCAATCGCAGGCGCGGCTCCTTCCGCAGGAACGGCCTTTTCTCCGCAGGAGCGGACCAGACTCCACAGGCGCGAGCAATTCCCAGGGCCCAGGCCATCACAGGTGCGGCCAATTTCCCGCAGTTGCGAGTCCGCACCTACGATCCAAAGTTCGCAGGTGCGAGAATTCCCCCTAGTGCCCACCCCTTTTTCCGCAGGAGCGACCCTTTTCCTGCAGGGGCGGAAACTGCTAGGTAGACCTATAAATAGCCCACTTCGTGAATTTTCATCCAAAAATCAATTTTTCCTCCATTGTTAATGACCCCAAGAGCTCCAGAACGACTGTTTCAGCCCAATTACCTCAGGTAAGTAATCATTAACCCCCCGCATGTCAATTTCTTTCGTTCTTTGAGAATTTCCTCTTCCTAATTCATTGAAATTCATAAGAAATTATTGGGGGAAGAAAGAGGGGTTTGATGAAAATGTGAAATCTGATTTTTAGGTCATTGAGGGATGATTAATTGAGTTAATCTTGATCCTTAGGCGATGTATAGCGCGTTTCTTCAAGAAATATAATTTCCGGACGCCGAGGCTCAGAGTGGAATTTCCAAAGTACGTCAAGAATACGTTTNAGCACTTGTCCAGGTGAGTCTCCTTTCCAAACTCTGTAAGGGGGAAATGTCCCTTAGGCTCTTGATTGCTAATTGTGCTCGTTGAGGGGGCTACGTACGTACCACGTGACGAGAGTCTGTACGTGGAATCTATACTGTATATCGGGTAGCCGTAGGACCCACGAGTATGTTCTAAATGTTTGTTTGATATTATCTGATGTTTTGTACGAGTTATTACTGATATTTGATGAAATTGAGCTATGATAGCTGCGAATTAAACGTACATAATATTCAGATAAGAATTATGAACTTCTTCAATTGAGTAATTGTGTTACTCCTGCTATATTAGATAAAGAGCAAAGAGTAAATGAGATAATGAGTTGTTGAGCTAGATGAAGGTGGTTAAAATTC
>ML285948.1:9034-23204 GCA_005239495.1 Nicotiana undulata
CCCCCCCCCCCCCCCCCCAACCCTCTCCAGTGAAATACGATTACTTGATAGAGTTCATTGGCATTTGGATTGCCTATCTGTAGGGTGTTAACGGATGTTACATTGTGCTGTTGAACATGGACAGATGGATTTCCTTTTCCGCTAGTTTTTATTTACTTACGGGCATTACAATTGGATCTAATCAATGTTTATCTAATTGGAATCATTTCTCACAACAGCTCGCTTTCACTTTGGTAATGACTGATGAGTTATCTGATGCTATTTACTGTTGATTTTCAGATCTTCTACACATTCTGTCATATCTTCCCAAGGATCTTAATTTTGTCAACCACACAAGCTACATAGGATGGAGAGAGTATGGCCATTTCCTTTTCGTATTATAAGTTTCTATCTCTTCTGTTTAAGCATATATGAGTATAGATAGAAGCAAGTAATGTATTGCTTTAGATCTTAATATATGAGTATGTTGGATGTTCCAGGTCACGGAAGTTGAAACCAATAGTTGTTGATCCTGGGCTCTATCTTGCAGAAGAAGATGAAGTATTTTTTGCAACTCAAAAGAGGGAACTGCCTGATGCTTATCAATTATTCTCAGGTCAGATCGTGGTCATATTTTCTGCATTATGAATGATGAAGAATGAATATGCCTGTGTTATTTAATCCCCTTGAATGATTGATTGAAAAAAAAAAGTCTCAGATATGAAGTAGACAACTATAACACTGAGTCACAATCTTTATTCCTCTTAAAAAGAAGAGAGTAATAAATGAAGTAGAAAATAAAGATTATAAAAGTAACTTTGAGATGCAACTAGAGAATTTTGTTAGCGGTAATGTTTTGAGGTCCATTTGTTGATCAAGCAATCGTCTTAGTCTCTTAGGTTTCGTCAGTGTTGCGAAGAGCGTGAAGCGAGGAAAAGTGACAACCCTCATTTCACGAGAAGCAAAGCGCTCGCTTTTTTTAAGTGAAGCGGAATTTTAAAAAAAAAATTCAAATAAATAGTGCATAGACAACACATGTAATTGTAAGCAAATGTTCAATATTTCAATTAAAAAACTAAAGAGTAGCATCAATTAAAGCACAAAATGAGCATCCTATTCTTCTACAAGATTGTCAAATTCTTGTATTCCACTATCATTATTAAATTGCTCGTCATCTTCTTCAACTTCTTCTTCTTCTTCATCAACTAGGGACAAAGTAGCTGTCTCTTTTCCCTTCCTGTGAACTTGAAGTTGAGGTACTCCCCCTCAAACCATAAATCCTCTCCCCAATTCCACGCGCCTCCGCAACATCACCCCAAGTGAAATCAGAAGTATCCTCAAATACTTCTTCATCTGCATGATCTTCCGGGACTCCAGTTAGCCATTCATTAGCATCATCGATGTTGTCCACACTAATTGGATCAATTACATTGCGAGCGTTGTAACGACACCTCAATGTTCTATTGTACTTAATGAAGACTAGATCATTGAGACGCTTCAAGGTTAGTTTGTTCCTCTTTTTGGTATGAATCTGCAAATAATAAGTAATTACTAATTAGTAAGATTAGAACAATTGAGATATAATTTTATTATCTCAATATACTAAATCTTTCTCCTTAGTTTTTACATGCTCAAACACGCTCCAATTTCTTTCGCACCCGGATGAGCTACATGTTAGACTTAGAACATTGATGGCAAACTTTTGTAAATCTGGAGTGGAATGACCATATTGCTTCCACCATTCAACTGTAGAAGTAGAACAAATTTTCAAAACATAATATTGATAAGGAAATAACTTATTAACTATAAAACAACATATAAATACTCGCTCACCTGGGGACTTCGTCTTTCTTTGTCTAATCACCATGTTTTTTCCAAAAAGTTGCTCAGCATTCCTATAAATACTAAATTGCTCTGTTATTTTATCTTGCACAGATTCTTCAGGTATCAACTTCTCAATACATTCATAGTATCCATTCCACAAAGGTTCATCTCCTAGAATCCTCTCTTCATTGTCATAAAACAGTTCTGGGTTCAAAACAAGTCTTGCTGCATGCAAAGGGCTATGAAGTTTACTATCCCACCTTTTATCTATGATCTCAAAGACTCTTTTGTATTTTCTTTGATCACTAAAAGAGGCTTGAATAGCCTCCTTTGCCCTATCAATTGCTTCATACAAGTAGCCCATTGGTGGCCTTTGCTCCCCATCCACCAAACGAAGCACTTTAACTAAAGGACCGCGAATCTTCAATGCATGAACCACATTGTTCCAGAATGAAGGAGAAAGTATAATATCTGCAGATTCTCTCCCTCGAGCTTCCCTTCCATAGGCACTACTAGTGTACTCATCTGAAACAAACAACTTCTTCAAATTGCTTTTTTGTTCATACATTCCTATGCAAAGTCAAGAAAGCAGTAGCAATCTTGTCTTTGCAGGTTTCACCAAGCTTCTTTGCTTAGTGAATCTCTTCATCATATTCAACAACAAAGGCCTTTGAACAATATAGGAATGCACTCTAATTGCCTGATTAAAGACAGTACTAAAGGGTCTTTCCTTGAAAATGTCACCGAAGATCAAATTAATGGAATGTGCTGCACACAGAGTCCAATAGATATGCGGGTACCCAACAGACAACAAATCACCAGCTTTAACATTTTCACTGGCATTGTCCATGACAACTTGAACAACATTTTCTGCTCCAATAGAGTCTATTGTATTCTTGAACAAGGAGTACATTTTGGTTGAATCAGTCGAAGACTCACTTGCATCAACAGACTCAAGAAACAGGCTTCCCTTAGGAGAATTCACTAAGATATTGATGATCATTTTTCCATTTCTCGTCGTCCACTTATCCATCATAATGGAACAACCAAACTTGTTCCGTTCTACTTTGTGCTTCTCCACAATTTTGTTCACCTCTGCCACCTCTGTTTTTTAGATATGGCCCTCTAACTTCATAATAAGTTGGAGGCTTCATTCCTGGACCATATTGGCCTACGACCTCAATAAAAGCAGCAAAAGTGTCAGTTTAATTAACACAATTAAAAGGAAGACCTGCATCATACATCCACCGGGCAAACATTGTAAATGCACGATCCCTCAAAATCGCTTTGGCATCAATTTGAGGATCACCACTTATTCCTCCCTTATCTCTAGATTTTTGCGGGAAGTAACAATCCATAGGACCTTTGGTCTTGCCGGTAGATCCACAACTAGAAGACATTGGTGGAAGCATCCTTCCCCGCTTTTGTGATCTTAGTGGAAGCGACGAAGCATCGTCACCTTCTTCTGTTTCATCATCATCATCAAGATTATGAAGATTATGAAGTTCTTCTTCATGAATCATTTGAGTCTTTAACTCTTTCCTTTTTTGAAGGTATGCTTTCAATTCTTCCTTCACATGCCCCGGAACTTTAGTACAAGTTGCGACATTTGGATCACCACCAATTAGATGCGCTTTTTGACGATAGATTCCCCCATTTGAAATCTTATCACAAAAAAGACATCTAATTGCCATCTTGTTGGTCTCGTTAGCTCTTTCAGAGTAAGCCCAAGTCGGGTCTTTTCTATCTTCTTTTGGCGCCATTAAAAGAACAACTACATAACACATAAGAAAGGCAATAAGTACTAAGAATAACGGATATAATATTGGGCAGAAATTGGGCAAATATTTGGGCAGAAAATGGGCAGAAACTCGGCAGAACTGGGCAGAATTTTTTTGAAAAAAATTCGCCGGCATTTCGGCGCTTTTTGGACATTTAAAAAGAAAAAGAAAAAGAAAAAGAAAAAGAAAAAGAAAAAGAAAAAGAAAAAGAAAAAGAAAAAGAACAAGAACAAGAACAAGAAGAAGAATAATAATGAAATTAAAAAATGCAGAAA
This sequence comes from Nicotiana undulata, assembly GCA_005239495.1. Lineage (NCBI taxonomy): Eukaryota > Viridiplantae > Streptophyta > Magnoliopsida > Solanales > Solanaceae > Nicotiana > Nicotiana undulata. The sequence continues at coordinate 12,894 of ML285948.1, forward strand.
CATACCTGGTAACAGGGTTGTTGAAAGTCGCTTGAGCCTTGAAGAAGAAAAATTGAAAGTTGCTACTTGAGCCTTGAAGAAAGTCGTTGTTCTGACTTCTGAAGGTGAACCCTAGTTTCTCGCTAATGCTTTGATGAAGTAGAGAGTCCAAAATAAAATAGAATACCAAGTTTGTAATTAAATAGGGCTGTTGGGTATTTTAATAAAATAGCGTACGCTTCGCTCGCTTCTCCCCGTTTCGCTTGCTTCTCGCTTTTTACAGAAAAGCGGTCGCTTTATTTTACCAGAGTCGCTTCATCCAGTAGAAGCGCCCATCGACCCGCTCCGCTTCGCTTCTCGCTTAAAGTGATGAAGCAGACGCTTTTTTTAACACTGGGTTTCGTTTGGTACGAAGGATATGGAATAAGTCCCGGGATTAAGTTTGAGATGAGTTTATCCCACATTTGGTTGAGCTAAAATCGTGGTATAACTAATCCCGGGATTAGTAGTGGGATTGTTGTGTTATTTTTATCCCTATAGGAGGATGGATAACAATCCCGGGATAACTTGTTTCCCAACCAACCCTTAGTAGTTAGCAACAACAAGCAAAACCACTTGTTTCAACAAGGTCTTCTATAATGTATCAGTTACTGCGTACTTTTGTATTTCTCTCTAGAACAATATCACCAAAAGGTATCCACTGAAGCAGATGATTAAAAAGTTTAAAGTACTTAAGAGGGCATAACTTTGTTTCAAGTAGTTGGTTTAGGGATGACAATGGGGCGGGGCGGGTTAAAACAGTTTTAAATTTTTTTAAAGCGGGGCAGGTTGCGGGTTTAATGCGGGTTCAATGCAGGGCAACTTTGAATTTTAGCTTTTTTTGAAACAAAGCAATCATTTCAACTACAATTGCACGTTACTGCGTAGCCAAAATTGAGTCAGAAAGGAGTAAAGAGGAAACTGGAAAAAAAAATGAAGAGAAACTAATAAAGTTTAGCGCCAGGAACTTTGCACAGGGATCAGCTTTGGCATTTGCTAATACTTCACAAATACACTGGTGGGACGTAGAATGAGCATTACGACAGATTTAAGGGGAAAAAAACTTTGGTAAAAATTACTGTTCTTGCATAGAACTTAAAACTCATCATGAAATTGTTATGTTCTTAATCAATCAGAAGTCGTTAATTCGTATTAATAACTATAAATGTAGGCGGACAAGTCTACAATTATTGATGAAGCAGTGAACTACATAAAGACACTTGAGCATACCCTTCAGAAGCTTCAGAGACAGAAGCTGGAGATTAAGTGGGGCGGGGCAGGGCGGGTTGAAAATTGAAAAAATAACTATGCTGGGCGGGGCGGGGAGGGTTGAAATTTTTGTGGGGTTTGCCAAACCCGCCCCGCCCCATTGCCATCCCTAAGTTGGTTAGAAAGCATAAGCATCTGAGTGCTCCTAAGTGTCTATCCTTCTCCAAGCTTTTTGTAGAAATTGCTAAATTAGGCGGCCAAGACTCTTGCCATTTTAGCTACACTTTACACATAGAAAAATGACACTAGTTTGGAATCAAAATCTTTCAGTCTCTGAATCTACAACATACCTCTGATGTTCCAAGAGTCTATTATTTTATCCTTGACCTTGAAAAGCCCCCTATTTTGGTTGGAAACTAACCTTTTTGGTTAAGTAACAATAAAGGCTAGGAGGTGCGCAAATGTTGGAGTGTTTTTGGATACTTTAAGAAATAAACAGATTTTAAATAAGGAAATAGGCATGGAGGTGAGAAAATGAAATGATTACTGAAGTAAGGAATTAATAGAAACTTGCTTGAACGGTTGATATAAAGCTTGATGAAACTGTGAAAAGATATTTCATAAGATACACATGCACGCAATGTGTTCACACAATTTAGTCTTCAAAATATCAAAGGTTTATCAAAGTTTTGCATTTAAAAGGAAAAATAGCTTGACTTTATCAAATTATGACTGCATTTATTAGTTCGGAAGTTAAAGAACAAAAAGATGCACAGAGACTAATCCCGAAAGATACCCCTTTTCTTCACTCTTCTTACCCTTTCTTTCTTGGAAACAGTTCTCGAGGTAATTTCTCTATTACACATTCCTCCATCACTTGTCATATGGTACCGACATTTCACCCTCTTCTGGAAGTCCATTGCGCCCTTCATTGTTACTCAATGGTGGAGGTTACTGGCACAATCGCAGCCATCTGAACTGATAACTTCTTCTAGGCTAGCATTATCCTCTGCTATTAGTTGAAAGTCAGCTTGAACTTGCTCTTCAGCAATAAAAAAACTTGATTTCTCGACCTCAACTTCTTCCATCTCAATCTCTACGGTTTCCCTTGGTCAAAATTTCGTTTGGTTGTTGATATTTCCTCCTTGAGAGGGGTGAGGTGAGATTTTCCTTTAATCCTCTGTAGAGCTAATGGATTTCTGAGTGTCCCACGGATGTGGCTGATACAAAACTGGTCTCCTCAGCTTGCTGTGATATCATTGGTAATAGTATTCAAAGTCTTGGATGGTGGAGATTCACCTATTTTAGAAGAGGTGGAAGGAAGGTGTTAGGACTTCCTGAGTTTTTAGTGGCAGTGTTTTCTTTTATGGGCAAATTTGTCTTATTGTAGCATTAGCTCCACTTGTAGTGTTCTAACAATGTGTGAGCACTGAGATCAGTGTCTTCCCCTGAGAAAACATCTTAATTCCTAAAAACATTTCTAAAGGTGAGCCTATTTTGCAAACATTAAAGGCTAGTACTCTTTCCTCGTTATATGTTTTTGAAATTTTGATAGCATTGGTTTTTAGAAACTTTGTAAAGACATGCCATATAAATCCTACTGTTACTGGCTTAATATTAATTCTAACGCTAACAAACTTGTCCTGGCTCCAGGGTCTTCATCTGCTATTTTGAGTCGGAAGTTTATCGAGTTCTGCATCTTAGGCACAGATAACCTACCCAGGACTCTGCTAATGTACTTGTCAAATTCACCATCGTCGGCATCTGTTTACTTCCCTACCATATTGTGCAATTCAAGAAAGTTCAATAAAACAACAATCAACCACAACATGCAGTATGCTTCATTTAACTCGAGACAAGAGACTCACAAGCTCAACTCTACTGACTTCAATGACCTGGTGATGAGTGGAGCAGCATTTGCCACACCGTTTGAGGCAAATGATCCGGTGCTTGACCAGATCGACCGTGAACTTCTCCATCACAAGTACAATGAACCAGTGCCTGGCGGATGGTGTTTAGGTGACAATGAAACTGATAAATGTACTCTTTGGGGAGATGCTGAAGTTCTAAGACCAGGTCCAGGAGCAAAGAGGCTGGAAAAACATTTTGTTGAGCTCTTCACTAATGGTACATTTCGGTCTAGTCGATGTGTCTACGAATAGAGCTCCTCAAGATGAGCAACACACCCCGAAGATGAAGATTTAATGGATACTTTCTTTTTGCCCGAGACTTGAAAAGATTCACACGAGCCACCAAGTGCATCATGTAGTTTTATGTCAGCAATTTTGACAGAAAGCTGATTGTTGTATATTCAGTTTTTTTAAAAAGTGAGGTTGTATATTGGATTGGCTAGTACTGTTGAGGCAATAGAAATCAATTCCCACAAATTTCTTCATGTCTATGCAATTTTTTATGGCATGACCATACTTTAGAATGCATTCTCGGCCTGTAAGCTTGGACCTCAGATTTTTATTAACAGTTTCATTCAACCACAACTATTCTTTGCTACTTGTTGGTTCATCTCCACTATTCCTTGAGCCGAGGGTCTATCGGAGACAATCTCTCTATCTCTCTATCTCTATTGGTAGGGGTAAGTTCTGCGTACACACTACTCTCCCCAGACCCCATTTATGGAAAAACATTTTCAAGGTTATTGGGATAGACATCTACCCTTGGTTACGTTCGCCTATAACAAGAGTTCTCAGGCGAGTAGGCTTGCCATCTTTTGAGGCACTCTATAGACGCAAGTGCAGCTGTGTTTGTTGTTGTTGTTGTTGTTGTTATTCAACCACAAGAGTCATGATTTATTAAGAAAATAGGGGCATAACTCAAACTTCAAAATTAACCCATATGAGGAGGCAATAGTCATCCCCTTGACCAATGCAGAACACTCTAACACCTTGCACGCGCAGGGTTGAACATCTGGAAAGTGGATAACATAATAGGAGGGATCAACATTGGGTAAACCAAGACGGATCGATCCGACTCTGATACCAGGTTAAGAATATTTTTTGTTGCATGTTGGGATACATTTGGTGATTCCCTGATGTTAGTAAACCATGATTTTTCGGGTGCCCTTTCTGTGGCTAAAAGATCACTATGGACATGGTAGGAGTCGATTCAAAATTTTCTATTATGTTGCAATACATTGGGCCTGCTTCTTTGTCCTATCATGATTGTGCAGATTGTTAAGAAAATAAACTCTGAATCTAATTCAACCCCAAAAGCGAGTTTATAAAGTAAGAATTGTTCAATGCCGAATTAAAAGACTACCACCATTCCTCCAATCAACATGGAACACTCTTGGATGGCAAATTTAATGACAAAAAGCAGATTGAATGTTCAAAAGCATGAAACACTTGGTGGTGTGGCACTCCTATCACTTGAACAATGCCAACTTGGAACTTGAAGGACACAAATATTACAACTTTTTAAATCATAAATAATAGTAGGAACTTATTACAATAGAAAGATAAACAAATCTTGATTCTTTCAAATAAACTTGTACAGCAATTAGGGAAAAGCATCTTCTCAAGGGTCCTATCAGCATTGCAAATACAACTCTCATCTGTTGCCTAAAGACCACTAAAATAGTTGGCTCTACTTATCCTACAGTACAAGAATGTATCGCCTTATGCCATGAACATATTACTGATCTGATGGTAGTTTCCTGCCCTCTACCACTACCAATGTTCTCGACTATCTATCTGATCTTTTCGTCTTCTCATACGTAACACTTGGTTAAAACACTCCAAACAAAGTAGCAACAGCAAATATTAAAAATAGGACTCCGCCCAAGTAGCCAACCTGTATCGAACCAAGATGAAGATGCTTAGAATACAAAATACACTTGTTTTGAACGGAAAAAAGGAACTTTTAGAACAGTCTTACCAGTTTCTCAGAAATGTAATTGGCAAGAAACCCCCCTCCTAGTATTGCAATAGATGTCGCAACCAGGTGTCCGGCAATGGCACCACTTGCCACGCCCCACGGAGACTGCAAAAGAGAGTCAGTATTGCAGTGAGGAAGTGGAAGTTGGAGATGTTTCAAAACTGAATTTTGTTGAAAGCTAGAAAGCATATTGTTAGTGTTGAAATGTCCTAAGAACTGTACCTGAGCTGCACCAAGCGCTATTGTAGCAAGCATCGATCGATCTCCCCATTCCTGAGAAGCATAGGAGGCATTAAGATTCCTAACTTGAATATTATAACAGGCCTTACTGTTCTTTAACAGCTGGACATAGTTGCATAAAATTTTCTATGCTTTCAATGTTAAAAATGCGAACCAAGGAAACAACTAGTTCTTGTGTTCCATGTCACATTCAGAGAAATTCTTACATGAAGATTATTAAGATATCCAGCAGATAAATAATTATTCAGATAACTTGATTTTTGAATTAACAAATGTTGGCGGTCATCCAAGCTTGAACCATTTAATTTTGTAGGTTCTCTTTTTTTGATATACCTCTTGTATACGGGAGTTTTTCCCATTATTAATGAATATATTCCTTCCTTGATAAAAAAGAAAGATCAGTATCTTGGTATCTAGAATATCTTCTGCATTGGATTTGGATTTGAAAAATAGAGCAGAAAAGAAACAATGCTGCAACAAGAAGAAGATACTTACAGCAAAAAATACAAGGCTAAAGGACTTCCACAAAATTTCAAGTGGATTTGTGAGTTTTTTCGACGCCTGAAATAGCAATCTAAAAAATGGTTAGAACCAGGTTTCCGAAAATACAAGTGGTGCAAATATGGAGACAGGAAAGAGAAAGAAGTCATCCCAGAAATACATGTTGTGACATTGAAAACTTTTGGAAGTGCAGAATTATCAGAGAATTAAACAGAGCATTTTAGAGCGGCATTCAGCAGCTTGTTCACCTTTTCCTTCACAAGCTCCTCAGCTTCAGCAAATTCATCAAGTTCCTGACTACTCTTTTCACCAGTCTCTACCTCTTTACTTGGAAGTTCCCATGCATCTTTAATTGATTTGAGACCAAAAAAGAACAAGAGCGCAACAGCCGCATATTCTCCAATAGGCAAGGCTGTTATGAAAAACAATCAGGAATGTTACTTGAATATCTTGCAAATATCAGCATAGAAGAAATACAAACAAACAAAAGATGGTACGTGACAATTTAGTTGGTCTGCAATGGGTTAATGCCTAAATAGTAGGACGCTGTTTGTAGTTGCCAAGGAAAGCAAATGAAGGAGAAGGAAATCAATGGCACACTTTGTGCATGAAATATAGCACATTGTGAACTCTGGATTTTGTGTAACTTGAGATATGTAATGGACATAAATACTTTTGTTAGCTTTACGACTCCTTGGAATTTAAAATCCCTTTTGCTCTATATATATTGTTACCCTTCGTGCAGATTAATGAAATTACCTTATTTATGCAAAAAAAAAAAGGAAGGGATGACGATGATGATACATGACAACTTAAATATTTAGTCTGACGTCTAATGATCTGATGCTAAAGAAGAGGTAACAACTGAAATCAAAACAATGACCATTTCTTGGATTACAAAGTACTACATGTTGTTTTTCACTATTTATTTAAGACATAGTATGAGATGTTTACAATCCTATTTATTCTTTTGAAAGTACCATACAGCACTAGAAGCGTGTTATAACAGTACATTCCAATCCCTTCAAAGATTTCAACATTCGCTAATCAATTTTTAAGAGTATTTAGTTAGTCCATTAGAATACAACATCTACCTCTTCAAAACTAGTGAATAGACTTTCTTTTTACTCAGAACTCCGAGTAAGTTAAGAACTTTCATGTTTCGACCTGGACAACCGAGGCTTTGACAGAAGTTCGGACTTCTGTTCCCTAACCTATGAGGAGTTAGGTTTCCATCCGTAGCTTATCTGTACGTTAGAAAATTTCTATGAAGAATATACTGGCATTTTTGTACCACTTAACTTGGAAATAGTCACATTCTTGAAGATAAAATGTTTTCAAAATTTCCTTCTCAATTGATCATCAATTTTTCTAAAAGGCACCTTAAAACATAGTACTTGACAACTTCCCCAGACACAAACCTTCATAGAGTAATGTATCTAAACTGGCCGTAAATACTAAGTACAAGGAAGAAGAAAACAGATTCAAGCTCCTTAAAACTTCTAAAAGGGTTGATTTGCCTAGGTCTTTGGTTTGTATGGCTTGGAGAAGGTTTAGATGCGCTCCTTTTATAAGTTTCGTTGCAAGGTTTGTCTATATTAATTCTACTAACTCAATGCTAATGCTCCACTTAGTATTAGTTAAACCATACATGCAACATTAGGCTATGGCTTTATGTAGTAAGTTAGCACTTACCAATTACCATGCATGCAACATTAGGCTAGGGATTTTATCCTATTTGTTCTAGAATGATTCCATATAGAAATACTAGTGATTGTGGTGCCCAAAAGGGAGCATGTGCTCGAGAGAGAGTGTAAGAGAAACAAACACTACAACGTTAACACTGCAGCCTAAACATCGCAGGAAGAGACATCATCAGGCGGTTTCAAGTAAGAAACACTATATAATTGAACTTGCAGTGAGAATGTTGGGTTATAATATCCAGTGGATCAACATACCCGATCAGCCAGTTGTAATGTACGCAGACAAGGCTTACAACTTATCGGTATGCTGTCCGCTAAACTACCGAGCTTATTTTGTATTTACTTTCTAAAAACATGATTCCAGTTTAGGATAAGTTTGCTTCAGCACAACACGCTAGCAAGATTTTCCAATAAAAAAAGATCCCAAGGAGCCAATCAGGAAACTAAAAACAAAAAGGAATAACAGTCCTAACGTCTAACTTACTTGTTTGAAACTGAGCAGGTACTGAATGAAAGATTCGTCCTATTACGACAGAGAGAACCGTCATAAGTGAAAGAGCACCCATTGATCCCAAAAGAACCTGATCATCGACGCAATTCAAAGTAAGAGCATGCATTGAAAATAACAGATGTGACTACTACTTTTACACAATGCAGTATGCAAGAAATACTAACACTAAACTGTGTTTACACTACATTCAATTTCAACACACGAACTTGTGTGTGCTCTGATTATATTAATTTTTTTATATTTCAACCAGATTTTCTAAGTTCTTATATTTCAAATTTATTTTCACATAATTAGGGTAGATTATAACTCCTAAATACTAATTAGTTGAGGGAAAATAGATCGCATTCTTTTCAGAAGGATCAAATAATTTTAAAAAATCAGATCTCGCTTCCACCAAATGATCCTATCTAGGTATGACTCCAAGGAAAGAAGATAGAAAACAAGTTTAAGTATGAAACCTTTCAAGTGGGTTGCTTCCAAGATATAACTAAGTTCAGTCACAGTTTATTGGATGTATACCGCGAATAGGGTATCTACTTGAATCTAAGATAGGAAACAGTCATGCTATTATTTACTTACAAACCTACATAAATGCGTCATACTTAAGGATCTTATTAAGTAACTTTCTTGGTTTTACGTATCGCAGCTGCCAAAATTCCATTTGGCAATGCTGTACTTTAAAACATTTCAAAATCATTTATTCAGATGATTCTGTTTTCCCTGAGCATGTTCCAACATGATGGAAGAAGATGCCCGTTAGTAATTCGTTCGGCCTCTACTATTCCTTGAACGTATCCCTCGTATTATTAGTCTAAAGATTCCAGCAAAAGAATATGAAAACGGAATTCGAAATAACAAAATCTTAGCTTCTCCAGTACTATTGTTTTCTCCTACTTCATTCCTTGGTAAAGTTGGGGACAGTTAGTGACACAAGTGCAAAGCATAGAGAACACTGCCATAAATAACATTGCCCGTCAAAAGGCATGGATACCATCGCGGAGTCAGCATTGTAGAAAGAAGAAAATATTAGCACATCCAATTTGGACGTGCCAAAACCCTATCAAGCGAGGCAGTCCCAAAGCAAGAAAGTTGCAATTCCATAAATGAAAAACAGATAAAAAAAGGGAATAAGGGACATGGAAGGCAAACATACCAGTATTCTCTTATATTGCATGGCCAAGAGGGCAGCAATGAAAAACGTCTGTCGCATTGCATATTAAAGAAACAATTGGTTAGATTAAATGAATAAGACAAGTTATCTCAAAACTAGCAAAGAACAAATATCAGAGCTTAGATTAAATGACTCAATCAATTAGCAAGGAATATTTTCACGTCAGTAGAATCATGTATAGGGTCACAAGGCTCATTCTGAAAGTAACTTTTTTTAATAGAAGACACCAAAGATCAAAAGTCCAGTGAAGCAAGAAGCTTTTCTTTATTGATGCATAAATTTGTAGCCATGATTATGTGTTACACCATTTCTTTTGGTTGGTATGTGATAAACCACTTTTTACACCTAAAGGTATCAACATCACATCCAGATCTAAGACCACTCGCACTATCCTTATCAAAAAATAAGAAAAAGGAAAACAAAACAAAGAAAATGAAAGGGCAAAAAGATAACGACTTCAGGAAAGGTAATAAATACAGCATATTATGCCTATCTCTCCATTTACCTTGTCTCCAATCTCAGAAACAAATATCAACGAGAATGCAGCAGTGAACCCTGACTTGGAGAATGCTGCAATGAGTGATGAGGGTCCTCCTTTCGTGAAGGCAATCAGCGAAAATACTAAAGAACATCCACATAGCACAAGAGCTATAGAGAGAGGATAAGGAATTTGAGTAGGAAGTGCCTCACTGCCAATAATGAAAGTTCAACATACATAAGTTTCAGATATTGCGGAAAAGTTCCCATAGACTTAATTGCTATCAAAATAAAACATATCTACACATATTAATAAATACATCAAAATAACATGAAGTCAAAAGAGATTATGTTCAACAAATCAAAGACTAGGACTCTATAACTTAATACATGATGTAACATCCTATAAGCATCGCTAAAGCTAGGACAGACTCATTTCAGTTCTTAGCTGGCCCCCGATTTAAAAAGTCTCATTGAATTCCATCTCTGAGTGGGATCAGCTTCCTGTCCCTCAATCTTTTGGTGCAGAAAACTGTTAGTTAAGTAGTTTGAATAGGAGTAAATAACACTAACCCTAATCCTATGTGTAC
>ML285949.1:0-18759 GCA_005239495.1 Nicotiana undulata
TACTTAAATAATTGGAAAGGATTGTGGTGAAATGAACTTTAAATTCTGTGTGCGCATGTTGTCTCTTCGTAATTTACATCCCACGAGCGATATATTATTTCCTTCACTCTTATGGGAGTGGGCCGTAGGCCACGGCGGATTTATAGTGCACTCTTGGTACGGGCCGGTCGATCCCCGACAGTGCACCGGGATTTAATTAAGAATGCACTTTTGGTACGGGCCGGTCGATCCCAGGCAGTGCATGGACGAATTTACACTATCATATGATATGATTACATTGATAGACGCACTCTTGGTACGGGCCGATCAATCCCCGGCAGTGCGTAGGCAGGATTATTGTTAAGCATGCACTCTTGGTACGGGCCGGTCNTCTTGGTACGGGTCGGTCGATCCCCGGCAGTGCATAGCTATTCTTCCTCATGACTCGGACCGGTTGTCTTATTCCTGTGTGCGCATGATTATTTGGCATTGTTTCATGGTTATTGACTTGTAATGGATATTTGGGGAAAAGAAAGTGGCCTTTGTTATCGTTCCAGTATTTATTTGGATTTCTGTGCTTTATACATAATTGCTACTCACTGACTTACATGTCTTCCGCTTTATTCGTTTTATCATTGTTATATCATACTGTTGGACCTTAGTGAGTGTCAAGTCGACCTCTCGTCACTACTTCTTCGAGATTAGACGGGATACTCACTGGGTACATATATGTATATGTACTCATGCTACACTTTCTGTGCATTGTGTTGCACAGGTACCTTTATAGTACAGTGATCGATTTGGGGACTTATACGGGCAGCATTCATCCAGAGGCGTTCCACAACTGCCGGAGTCTCCCTTCTGTGTACTTACATTTTATATTTATTGCCTTTGTCAAATTTGTTTTTCGGACAAGCGTTGTATAATTGCATAAATTCTTAGAAATTGCTCATGGACTTGCCGTATTTGGTTTCTTGTCGTATTTAAATTACGAAATTTATTTATTTAATAATGAAAATGCAAGAAGAGGATTTGATTCTAAAATGTTAAACAGGAAAGTGTTCCAACTGATTAAGGGGTCGGCTTGCCTGACAGTGGTGTCCGGCGCCATCATAACCCATAGGTTTTGGGTCGTGACATTAAGTAAACAGGAAAATAATTTGATAAAAATACGAAAAATTATGGGAAAATATCAATTACTATAGAGAGTGATTTTGAAGGTATATATGCAAATTTGAAAATAATTTGAGGAAAAATTAGGTATCAACAGTGTGTATTGTTCAATTTGAAGGAAGATGATGACATTAAATGATTTGCATTGAATTGAAGTGGAATTGAGCAAAAAGAGTGGAAAAAGGTGCAGTAGCCTTTAGTGAATCCGCACTTGCGGAGGTTTGGTCGCAGGTGCGACATCGCCCCTGCGAATGTTTGAACGCACCTGCGTATTTAGCTCAAACATACATAGGCCGCACCTACGAAGGCTTTTCCGCAACTACGGAACCGCAGGTGCGATATTTGGTCCCCATATGCGTATTATGAACAAAACACTTGGAAACGCACCTGCGATTGGGTTTCCGCTTCTACGGAACCGCACCTGATAGGATTCTCAATCCCAAACCCACATATACCCGACCTAGTAGACATCTTTGGACATCTTTGGCATTGTTAAACATATTTTTGAGTCTTGAAGACTAGAGAGAACAAGTCTTGAAGCTAGGGTTGCACACACACTTGGGTTTTGAATATTTCAAGCTTGTGGTTAAGGTTTTCTTACCCATTTAAGTTTATTTCTTTATTTCCTTGTTTTTATTTAATATTTAAGTGTGTAGTATTTATTTCCAACACTTGAATCTTATTTATTGGAATATTCATATTTAATGTGTGGATTAAATACCTTGTTGTGTTTATGTATTGAATGATTTTTATTCTTTTATGAAGTGAGTTAGTGTTTATTTAATTATTCTTGTTCTTTAATGTTCCCAAAGGGATTAGATCACCCTAGGACCATTAACTCCGAATTAATTTTCGAAAATATAATTTGGGGCTGGGAAAGATTAATTAACAAGAACTTGAGACTTTAACCCTCATTTTATAGATTCTACCTAGGAATAGGATTGAACTACTTGTAGCCACAATCGGGTGTGCTTAATCTCTTAATTGGGTTAGGAATAATTAATTTAGGAAGTCTTGTTAGTCTTCGAAAGAAGCTAATTAAGAATTATTATCCGTGGCTAATTAACATAAACTCGCTCATATTTGTAAAATCATGAAATACATTGGATCGTTACTTGAGTGTAATTCCATATGCATTCATACTTGTTGCCATTGATCATTTTACTTGCTTTCTAGGTTAGTTTATATTTTTGCATTTAGTTATAAATATTTTCACAATCAAATTTCTAAGTGTTTGGCACTGCGCGATAAGCGATAATTCTCCTACATTCCTAATCGCCTCCATATTGGTCTCTGTGGGATTCGACCCCAACCTAGTTTGGTTACTATATTTGACATTGATCGATTACACTATTTTAAGGTGTAATTTGAGCGTATCAGTTATTTAAGCGAATTTTAATTAACGAGCTCTATTGTGTGTTGTTACCCGTCTCTTCATAATGGTCCTGGAGGAATTTAGGACCTCTACCTATAAGCAGTTCTAGACAGACCCCTATTGTTTAAAGGAGAAAATACTAAGGTGACAAGCAATAACACACAGGACAGCATCAAATAAAATAGGAAGAAGCAAGTAAGAGGCTCAAGTTTACCTCCGTAGATAATTCATGTAAACAGCACGACTCGAACACAAATAAAGACATTATTATTAAACAAGATCCTGATGTCTAGGTGAGTATCAGGACATAAGAGGTATGCAGACTTAGTTTTATGAATTCAGAAGCAGAGCCCTAATCAGTTTGCCTACTTATTTTAAACATGTTAAACATTAAGCAGCAAACACAAAGAGAGGAGTTTTTAATTTTTATAAGAATTGGTTACCTAAGGCTTGCCTTAGGGGTGGGATAATGCGCGATTGTTAGCAGAATTATTGAAGAAATTCTTTATAAATTGTGTTACCTAAACATGTCGTTCTAGGTGTTAAGGGATACAGAATTATTACCAGTTTGTTAAAAAGAACAGGGCGAGACTATTTTAAATCCCTTTTCATGCATCAATAGCTAAAGTAGGTGTAACTAAGCAGTATAAGCGAGATCATAAAACATGGTGTCTAATGCACATAAGGGATGCACAATGATGCATATAAATAATTCCTAAAGCAGGATTTCTAAGTGCACATAAGAGATGCAGAATGATGCATATGCAGAATTCTGAAAGCAGGATTTCTAAGTGCACACAGGACTTCAGGATATGCAAAGTCCTAAAGCAAGATTTCTAGATGCACATAGATTACAACATTGTTAGACATGATCTTTTAAAGATGTGGAAGGTGACAGTTTACATTAAGGATTGCCATTTATCCTAAAGACAAGATTTCTAAGTGATAATAACAATGCCAAAATGAGATGCTGAAGAAAGTAGACATAAAACCTGGGAGCATGGTGTCACGACCCAGAATCCTAATCCAGGTTGTGATGGCGCCCAACGACGGGGTTAGGCAAGACAATATGAATTACACTAGGTGTTACCCTTCCAATTTTATTAAACAAGTCAATATTACCAATTTTTAACAATTAAACACGAGGATAGCTTGATATGAAACTAAAATCATAAGAATGCATGGCCAAAATAAAGCATATGTATGCATATACAACCCCAAATCCCAAAATATACGCTACGTGTGTGCCAGGAACTAGTGTCACGAGTGTCATGGGCATACTAACGGAATATACAAAGGATAATAATATATACAAATCCACAGTCTGGATGAAATAGACGGGGAAAATAACAAAAGTAAATGAAACTCCATGGTGCTGCTGGGGATCGCCAGAGGAAGCAACTCACCGTGAAGTCAAGTCCACTAGCTCAGGGTCTATCTCCAGTACAATAACAAGAAACACCGACCTCAGTACTTGTACAGTTAAGTACATAAGTGCAACATGAGTACATATGAAAATAAATATGTACCTAGTGAGTATCCCGCCTAATCTCGAAGAAGTAGTGACGAGAGGTCGACTCGATACTCACTAAGGTCCAACAGTAATAACATATGATAGAATATAATGAAATACAGTAGGCATGTCAGGAAATAAGCAACAAGTACATATCGAGGGCGGAAATCCAAACAACTACTGAATTAAGCAATAATACACTTTCAAGGGTAGGACCCCCAAAACGAAACAATAATCACCAAGTCTTAGATCGGCCGTGGCGTATGGCCCGCTCCCATAAGGTACCTTCTAAAACCTACCGTGGCGTTCGGCTCGATCCCATATGTATTACAAATACTTTTCAACTCCGCCGTGGCGTACGGCCCGATCCCATATATATTACAAATACCTTTCAACTCTGTCGTGGCGTACGACCCGATCCCATATATACTACAAATACTTTTCAACTCCGCCGTGGCGTACGGCCCGATCCCATATATATTACAAATACCTTTCAACTCTGTCGTGGCGTACGACCCGATCCCATATATACTACAAATACTTTTCAACTCTTTCATGGCGTACGACCCGATCCCATATATATTACAAATACTTTTCTACTCTGCCATATCGTACGACCCGATCCCATATATGCATAATCACTCTCAAACCTGCCATGGCGTACGGCCCGATCCCCCAATATCTTATAATACTTACTTTCCATAACAAATTTCTTTCAATTCAACAATTTTCCATAAAGCACCAGAGGAACAATACTATACAAAACATGATCTCATAGTACGTATGGCGTCACAATGAATCACATAAAGCATTATAAGGAAGCATATAAGGCATTACGAGGAAGCATATAAGGCATTACGAGGAAGCATATAAGGCATTACGACGAAGCATATAAGACATTACGAGTAAGCATATAAGACATGATGTGGGCCTAACTACCCGGACTTAACAATGATAGCCGCTACGTACGGACTCGCATCACTTGGTGCGTACGTAGCCCCCAAACAATTTACACATAGCATATACATCACCTATGGGGACAATTCCCTCTTACAAGGTTAGAAAGGAGACTCACCTCATGCCGAATCCACCCCTCGGACCACAATTGCGCCCGAAATGCCGAACACTACACCCGAGGACTCGCAACTAACCAAAAGGGGTACAATTGAATCAATGCATGCACAATGTGGGAAGTTATCTTAGTTATTCACTAAAATCACTATTCTTGAAGAATCCCAAATTCCAACCCCGGTCCTGCATGTTCAAATTCCGAAAATTCTCGAAGGGATCCCTCACCCATAGACTAAGGATCATTAAGGTGTGATTTCTACTTGAATTCCTGGCCTAAAATGGAAAATCACAAAATCCCAAAGAGCCCTAAAATTACTACCTAATTCTATGATTTTTTTAAAATAATTTAGTAGGGAATTTAACTAGGAATTGATGTTTGAAACTAGTAAAACCATGGAATTTACTTACCTCAATAACAGTGGTGGAAGGTTCCTTGAAGAGCTCTTTAAAGACTTCAGAAGGAAGATGAAAATGGAGGAAATAGGCTAAGTCCCGTATTTAATAAAACTGCCTAGGAATTCCTTCACTGCGATTGCGACAAGGGCCCTACCATCGCTAAAGGCCAACTGGCCAGACCTCTGCGATCGCGGCAAAGGTCCTGCGATCGCGAAGGCAACCTGGCCAGACCTCTGCGATCGCGGCAGAGGTCCTGCGATCGCGAAGAGTAAATGTGCCCGGCCCTGGCTTGGCACTATGCGATCGCGAGGATGGGGCTGCGATCGCGAAAGCATGGAGTCCAGCCTTCCCCGATCGCGAAGAAGAAGTTGCGATCTCAAAGTACAATCAGCAGCCCAGCCCAATTCCTTCTCCGCGATCGCGACCCACCTTCTGCGATCACAGTGAAGAAAACCAGACAGCAAAAATCTGGTTTTTCCAACTTAGCTCCCGGGGGTCCAAAACTCACCCGAGGCCCTCGGGACCCCATCCAAATGCACCAGCAAGTCTGTATTCATGATATGGACTCGCTCGAACTTCCGGAACGCGAAAAACAACAACGAAACTCAGAATTCAACCCCAAAACCAAATTGAATCATGGTTAAGAACTTAAGATTCTAGAATTCATTTCAATTCGCCGAACCGGCCTATACTACTCGGAATGATTTCAAATTTTGCAGACAAGTCTTAAATGACATAACAGAACTATTCGCGATCTCGGAATTTCATTCGGACCTCAGTAACATAAAATCACATTCGAAACCAAATTTCAAATTCTATGAAAATCCTCAAAACTTCATTAACTCTAAATTTCCCATTTTTTATCTGAAACCCGTCAAAGAAAGACCATTTCTTACCAAATTTCACAGATAACTTAAATAACACATATTGAACCTGTTCCGAGCTCCGGAACCATAATACGGGTCCTACAGCACAGGTTTCACATTGAGGTTCATTTTCATAAGCCTTTATTATTTTGAGAAAATAATTTTCTTTAAAAATTCATTTCTCGGACATGGGTCCTCGGAATTCGATTTGAGGCATACGCCTAAGTCCCATATTATCCTACGGACCTTCCAGGACCGCCAGATCACGTGTCCGGGTCCGTTTACAAAAAATATTGACCAAAGTCAATTTTATTCAATTAATTATCATAAATTCAACTCTTTATCAAGTTTCCACACAAAGGCTTCGCAGCTACGCGCCTGGGCTGTGCACGCACATCGAGGTGAGATTAACGGAGGCTTTCGGGGCCTTAGAACACAATCATAATTAAATTTAAATAAGATGACCTTTTGGGTCATCACAATCTCCCCCTCTAAAACAAACGTTCGTCCTCGAACGGACGTAGAATCGTACCTGAAGTGCTGAATAGCTGCGGATACCTGCTCCGCATGTACTCCTCGGACTCCCAAATCGCCGCATCGACTGGTTGGCCCCTCCACTTGACCTTTACGGCAGAAACTCTCTTAGATCTCAACTGGCGGTCCTGGCTATCAATAATAGCAATTGGCTCCTCCTCGAAGCCTAACTTCTCATCTAACTAAATAGTGTTGAAATCAATCACGTGAGAGAAATCGACATGATATCTCCGGAGTATTGATACATGAAATACCGGATGAACTCCTGATAAGGCAGGAGGTAAAGCGAGTTCATAAGCAACCTCCCCGACACGCCTCAACAGCTCGAAAGGGCCTATAAAACTGGGGTTTAGCTTTGCCTTCTTCCCGAATGTCATAACGCCCTTCATCGGCGAAACCTTCAACATAACCTTATCTCCCTCCATAAATTCTATGTCACGCACCCGCTTATCTGCGTAACTCTTCTGTTTGGACTGAGCGCTGCGGAGTCTCTCCTGAATAATCTTGACCATATCCAAAGCATCTCTCACCAGATCTATGCCATATAACTTAGCCTCGACAGGCTCAAACCACCCGATAGGAGAACGACATCGCCGACCATATAAAGCCTCGAATGGAGCCATCTCAATGATGGACTAATAACTGTTATTGAATGCAAACTCCTCCAAAGGCAAGAATTGGTCCCGCTGACCGCCAAAATAAATTACACAAGCCCTGAGCATATCCTCCAAAAGTTGAACTGTACGCTCCGACTGACCATCAGTCTGAGGGTGAAATGCTGAGCTGAGATCTATCGGAGTGCCCATCTCACTGTGCAATGCTCTCCAGAAGTGCGAGGTGAACTGAGGACCTCGATTTGATATAATGGACACCGGCACACCGTGCAACTGGACTATCTCTCGAATATAAATCTAAGCTAGCCTCTCTATAGTATAAGTAGTAGCCACAGGAATAAAATGCGCCAATTTGGTCAATCTATCCATAATGAACCAAACCACGTCAACCTTCCGCAAAGTCCGGGGAAACCCAACCACGAAGTCCATAGTGATGCACTCCCATTTCCACTCAGGAATGGGCATATGCTGAAACAAGCCTCCTGGCCTCTGGTACTCGTACTTGACCTGCTGACAATTGAGACACCTAGACACATACTGCACTATATCCTTCTTCATCCGCCTCCACCAGTAGTGCTGCTTCAAATCACGGTACATCTTCGTCGCACCCGGATGAACAGAATACCGAGAACTGTGGGCCTCTTCTAGAATTCTCTTCCTCAGGCCATCAATATTAGGAACATATAAACGGCCCTAGAGTCTCAAAACACCATCCTCGCCCAAAGTAACCTCCTTGGCCCTGCCCTGGACCACCGTATCCCGAAGCTCTACAAGGCCTGGATCATCAAACTGTCGACCCTTGATCTCCCCCAACAATGAAGACTGAGAAACTACATGAGCCAAAACTCGACGAGGCTCTGAAAGGTCCAATCCCACAAGGATATTGGCCAAGGAGCTAATGTCCAAGGCTAAAGGTCTCTCCTCATCTGCAATGTAGGCCAAGCTACCCATACTCGCCGCCCTCCTGCTCAAAGCATCTGCTACAACATTCGCCTTTCCCGGGTGATATAGGATAGTGAGATCATAATCTTTTAACAACTCAAGCCATCTTCGCTGCCTCAAATTAAAGTCCCTCTGCTTGAATAAGTGCTGCAAACTGTGGTGGTCAGTGTAGACCTCACATGACACACCATACAAATAGTGCCGCCAAATCTTCAAAGCATGAACAATCGCCGCCAACTCTAAGTCGTGCACAGGATAATTCTTTTCATGAACCTTCAGCTGGCGCGAATCATAAGCAATAACCTTGCCATCCTGCATCAACACACATCCCAACAAGACGCGTGAAGCGTCGCAATACACAGTATACATCCCAGAACCGGAAGGCAATGTCAGAACTGGTGCTGAGGTCAAAGCTGAATTGAGCTTCTGAAATCTCGCCTCACACTCGTCGGACCACCAAAACGGGACATTCTTCTGAGTCAATCTGGTCAATAGAGCTGCAATAGAAGAGAACCCTTCCACGAATCGACAATAATAGCCTGCTAGGCCCAAGAAACTCTTGATCTCTTTAGTTGAAGTAGGACGCGGCCAACTCTGAACCGCCTCGATCTTCTGAGGATCAACCTTGATACCTTCTCCGGATACCACATGCCCCAAAAATGCTACGGAATCTAACCAGAACTCGCACTTGGAGAACTTAGCATACAACTTCTATTCCTGTAAGGTATGGAGGACAACTCTTAAATGCTGCTCATGCTCACCCAGGCTCCGCGAATAAATCAAGATGTCATCAATGAAGACGATGACGAAGGAATCAATATACGTCCTGAATACCCTATTCATCAAGTCCATGAATGTTGCTGGGACATTAGTTAAACCAAAGGACATCACCAGGAACTCATAATGGCCATATCTGGTACGAAATGCAGTCTTCGGAACATCTGAAGCCCGAATCTTCAACTGATGATAACCCGATCTCAAATCAACCTTGGAAAACACACGAGCACCCTGCAACTGGTCAAATAAATCATCGATGCGCGGCAGAGGATACTTATTCTTAATAGTAACCTTATTCAGCTGGCGGTAATCAATACACATCCGCATAGACCCATCCTTCTTCTTCACAAATAGGACTGGAGCACCCCACGGCGACACACTCGGCCTGATGAACCCCTTAGCCAACAACTCCTCAAGTTGCTCCTTTAACTCTTTCAACTTCTTAGGAGCCATACGATAAGGGGGAATGGAAATAGGCTGAGTATCTGGAGCTAAATCAATACAAAAATCAATATCTCGATCTGGAGGCATGCCCGGAAGATCTGAAGGAAATACGTCGAAAAACTCTCGCACCACCGGCACTGAATCAATGGTCGATGACTCGGCGGTGGTGTCCCACACATAAGCAAGGTAAGCCAAATAACCATTCTCGACCATATGACGAGCCTTCATGAAGGAAATGACCCGGCTGGAAGCACTAACTGAAGAACCTCTCCACCCTAGCCTAGGCGACTCAGGCATGGCTAAAGTGACTGTCTTGGCATGGAAATCTAACACAACATGATAAAGAGATAGCCAATCCATGCCTAGGATAACCTCAAAATCAATCATATCTAGAAATAAAAGATATGCTCTGGTATCAAAACCGCAGAAAGTGATCACACAAGACCAGTAGACCCGGTCTACCATCACAGAATCGCTCACAGGAGTGGACACATATATAGGAGAACCCAAGGACTCACGAGGGACATACAGAAAATGGGCAAATAGTACTGAAACATATGAATACGTGGATCCTGGATCAAATAGTACCGAAGCCTCTCTACCACATACTGAGATAATATGTGTGATTACGGTGTCTGAGGCCACTACATCTGATCTGGCCGGAATGACATAAAATCTGGCTGAGGCTCCAGAAGACTGAACTCCCCCAGAGTGAACAGGAACTAGCTGACCTTCTCCTAACTGGCCTCCCCCTCTAGGACGACCCCTACCGACCTGTCCTCGACCTCGAGGTGGCCGGACTGCTGGTGATGAACTCTTAGGCTGATAACTCTGCTGCACTGCCTTGCCCCGATACCTGGGATAATACCTCCACGTATGACCCGGCTCCCCATACTCAAAACAACCTCCTGGCACTACAGCCCGCTGCCCGAAAGAGGAAGAACCCTGAATAGCTAGAGGGTGGTGTGAACCCTCTAGTAAGGCACTGAAATAGGAACTAGAGGAACTCTGATGACTGGCACAACCGCTAGGTGCGCTATGGATGGCTGGAGGAAAATAGGAACGCTCTATCATGGCGCCTAACTGAGGCCTCACTGCACCACCTCGAGGGGGTAGTGGGGGTGCTGAATATGACGGTCTACTGGGCTGACCACCTCTGAACTGACCCCTTCTCCTAGCTGAAGCATCCCTGAACTCTCCTGAGAACCTAGCCCTCTTGTCTTGCTGACCCTGCTGACCCTGTTCCCTTCTCCTTAACCGATACCCCTCAATCCATTGAGCTATCTCGACTACAAGCTGGTAGGGGGTACCCATCTCCACCTCTCGGGCCATAGAGGCCCTAATACCTGGATGCAAGCCTGCCACAAACCGCCGCACCCTCTTGGTATCAGTAGGCAATATCATAAGGACATGGCGGGATAACTCGGGAACTCTAGCCTCATAATCAGTCAATGACATCTGCCCCTGCTCAAGTCGCTCAAACTGACCTCGTAGCTCCTCCCTCTCAGAAGGTGGAATGTACCTGTCTAGAAATAGCTGAGCGAACTTATCCCAAATGACAGGAGGAGAATCTGCTGGTCTGCTAAGAATATATGACTGCCACCACCTGCGAGCTCTGCCCTCTAACTGAAATGTGGTGAAATCCACTCCATGGGACTCCAAAATCCTCATGTTGTGCAGTCTGTCCCTGCACCTATCAATGAAATCCTGAGCATCCTCACCCCGCTCACCCTCGAAGACTGGAGGGCGAAGTCGGGTCCATCTATCCAACATCTTCTGCTGGTCACCCTCTGCAACTGGCCTGGGCTCTGGGGTTGCTACCACGGGCTGAACCCCACCCACGGGCGGTGTGCCCGGGGTATGACGTGCTGCTGCTACCTGACTTGTGGCCTGAGCGATAGGGGTCTAGACTCCCCCTCCCGCCTGAGAAGAAGCAGGGTTGGCTGGAAATAAACCAGCTTGGGACATAGTGTCCATGAATCTCAGCATACGGCCCATGACCTCCTGGAAGCCTGGCCCCGTCATGAAATCCACTAGAGCAGGTGCTACTGGAGGCACCTCATCCTGCTCCTCCATAATAGGGTCCTTTGGTGGTGCCACTGGTATAGCTCTGGGACGCCCTCATCCCCTACCTCAAGCAGGTGCTCTACCCCTGCCTCTACCCCGACCTCGGGCGACGGGGGAAGCGGCATCTCCCGGGATAGAAACATCAGATGCACACGTCCTCACCTTCTATGAGAGAATAGAAGAATAGGTTTGAGTGCATCATAGATTGCACGACCGAATATGAATAAAGGGAAGTTTCCTAACACCCCAAAGCCTCCTGAAGATAAGTACAGACGTCTCTGTACCGATCCTCAAGACTCTACTAGGCCTGCCCGTGAATCGTGAGACTTACGTGAACCTAGGGCTCTGATACCACGTTGTCACGACCCTGAATCCTAATCCAGGTTGTGGTGGCGCCCAACAACGGGGTTAGGCAAGCCAATATGAATTACACTAGGTGTTACACTTCCCATTTGATTAAACAAGTCAATATTTCAAATTTTTAACAATTAAACACGAGGATAGCTTGATATGAAACTAAAATCATAACAATATATGGCAAAAATAAAGCATATGTATGCATATACAACCCCAAATCCCAAAATATACGCTACGTGTGTGCCAGGAACTAGTGTCACGAGTGTCATGGGCATACTAACGGAATATACAAAGGATAATAATATATACAAATCCACAGTCTGGATGAAATAGACGGGGAAAATAACAAAAGTAAATGAAACTACATGGTGCTGCTGGGGATCGCCAGAGGAAGCAACTCACCGTGAAGTCAAGTCCACTAGCTCAGGGTATATCTCCGGTACAATAACAAGAAACACCGACCTCAGTACCTGTACAGCTAAGTACATAAGTGCAGCATGAGTACATATAAAAATAAATATGTACCTAGTGAGTATCCCGCCTAATCTCAAAGAAGTAGTGACGAGGGGCCGACTCGATAATCACTAAGGTCCAATAGTAATAACATATGATAGAATATAATGAAATACAGTAGGCATGTCAGGAAATAAGCAACAAGTACATATCGAGGGTGGAAATCCAAACAACTATTGAATTAAGCAATAATACACTTTCAAGGGTAGGACCCCCGAAACTAAACAATAATCACCAAGTCTTAGATCCGCCGTGGCGTACGGGCCGCTCCCATAAGGTACCTTCTAAAACCTGTCGTGGCGTACGTACCGATCCCATATGTATTACAAATACTTTTCAACACCGCCGTGGCGTATGGCCGGATCCCACATATATAACAAATACCATTCAACTCTGTCGTGGCGTATGGACCGATCCCATATATACTACAAATACTTTTTGACTCTGTCGTGGCATACGACCCGATCCGATATATGCATAATCACTTTCAAACCTGCCGTGGCGTACGACCCGATCCCCCAATATCTTATAATACTTACTTTCCATAGCAAATTCCTTTCAATTTAACAATTTTCCATAAAGCCTCAGAGGAACAATACTATAAAAAACATGATCTCATAGTACGTATGGCGTCACAATGAATCACATAAAGCATTACAAGGAAACATATAAGGCATTACGAGGAAGAATATAAGGCATTACGAGGAAGCATATAAGGCATTACGATGAAGCATATAAGGCATTACGAGAAAGCATATAAGGCATTACGAGAAGCATATAAGACATTACGAGGAAGCATATAAGACATGATGTGGGCCTAACTACCCGGACTTAACAATGATAGCCGTTATGTACGGACTCTCTGATACGCTCAATTTACACCTTAAAATAGGGTAAGCGATCGTTGTCAAATATAGTAACCCAACAAGGTTGGGGTCGAATCCCACAGAGAACAATATGAGGGCGTTTAGGAATGCTAGAGAATTATCACTTATCGTGCAGTGCCAAACAAATATGATTTTGGGTTTTTGATAATTGTTTATAACTAAATGCGAAAATATAAACTAACCTAGAAAGCAATTAAAATGATCGATGGCAACAAGTATCGATGCTTCGGGTATTACACTCGAGTAACGATCCAATGTATTTCACGATTTTACAAATATGAGCGGGTAATGTTAATTAGCCACGGATAACATTTCTTAATTAGCTTTTCCCAAAGACTAACAAGACTTCCTAATTGAATTATCCCTAACCCAATTAGGAGATTAAGCACTTCCGAGTTTGGCTACAAGTAGTTCAATCCTATCCCTAGGTAGAATCTATAAAATGAGGGTTAAATCCTCAAGTTCTTGTTAATTAATCTTTCCCAACCCCAAATAATCTTTCCCAAAACTAATTTAGAGTTAATGGGCGAGTCCTAGGGTTAGCTAATCCCTTTGGAAACATTAAAGAACAAGAATAATTAAAATAACAAACACCCACTTCATAAATATAATAAAATCATTCAATACATAAGCACAACAAGGTATTTAATTCACACTTTAAACATGAATATTCCCATAAACCATATTCAAGTGTTGGAAAAATACTACACACTTAGATATACAATACAAAGCAAGGAAATGAAGAAATAAACATAAATGGGTAAGAAATTCTTAACCACAATGGTGAAATCTTCAAGACCCAAGTGTGTGTGCAAAGCCCTAGCTTCAAAACTTGTTCTTCTCTCTCAAAATTTATTAACAAAACTGAAGATATGTCCAAAGATATGCCAAGATTGCCCAAAAATGGCTGCTAGGTCGAGTATATAGGGACTGGAATGGGAAAATGTGAAATTACTCTTCTATCCAGATCTGATGCCCAAAATTCGCTCCTACGGCCAATTTGTCACAGGTGCGCAACCGCAGGAGTGGAAAATACCCGCCGGTGCGCAATCGCAGGAGCAGATTTCTCTCGCAGGTGCGAGTCTTGAGGTCAAAGTCAAATTACGCAGGGGCGGTCAAATAGTCGCACCTGCGGGCTCGCACGTGCAAGAAAAACTCCGCAGGTGCGAGGTCTTGCACTTCCAGGCTAACATCGCAAGGGCGATCAATATTCCGCAGGTGCGGAGTCACACCTGCGACCAAAGATCCGCAGGTGCGGAATCGCTGAAGGTTTTCTGCCCGTTTCAACATCTTTTTGCTCAATTTCATTCCAATTTGACCTCAACCACTTCATGGCATCATTTTCCTGCAACGAGAGCAATTATACACTGATAGCAACCTCAAATAACCATTGAGCAACACAAAATCTACTGAAAAGAGGCCAAAATGAAATTTCCACTCATCACTCTCGTCACTTGGTGCGTACGTATCCCCCAAACAATTTACACATAGCATATACATCACCTATGGGGAAAATTCCCTCTTACAAGGTTAGAAAGGAGACCCACCTCGTGCCGAATTCACCCCTCGGACCACAATTGCGCCCGAAACTCCGAACTCTACACCCGAGGACTCGTAACTAGCCAAAAGGGGTACAATTGGATCAATGCATGCACAATGTGGGAAGTTATCTTAGTTATTCACTAAAATCGCTATTCTTGAAGAATTCCCAAATTCCAACCTCGGTCCCGCATGTTCAAATTCCGAAAATGCTCGAAGGGATCACTCACCCATAGCCTAAGGATCATTAAGGTGTGATTTCTACTTGAATTCATGGCCTAAAATGGAAAATCACAAAATCCCCAAGAGCCCTAAAATTACTACCTAATTGTTTTTGATAATTTAGTAGGGAATTTAACTAGGAATTGATGTTTGAAACTAGTAAAACCATGGAATTTACTTACGTCAATAGTAGTGGTGGAAGGTTCCTTGAAGAGCTCTTTAAAGACTTGAGGATGAAGATGAAAATGGAGGAAATAGGCTAAGTCCGGTATTTAATATAACTGCCCAGGAATTCCTTCATTGCGATCGCGACAAGGGCCCTGCGATCGCGAAGGCCAAATGGCCAGACCTCTGTGATCGCGGCAGAGGTCCTGCGATAGCGAAGGCCAACTGGCCAGACCTCTACGATCGCGGCAGAGGTCCTACGATCGCGAAGAGTAACTGTGCCAGGCCCTGGCTTGGCACTATGCGATCGCGAGGATGGGGCTGCGATCGCAGAAGCATGGAGTCCAGCCTTCCGCGATCGCGAAGAGGAAGCTGCAATTGCGAAGAACAATCAGCAACCCAGCCCAATTCCTTCTCCGCGATTGCGACCCCCCTTCTGCGATCTCAGAGAAGGAAACCAGACAACAAAAATCTTATTTTTCCAAATTAGCTCCCGGGGGTCCAAAACTCACCCAAGCCCCTCGAGACCCCGTCCAAAAGCACCGGCAAGTCTTTATCCATGATACAGACTCGCTCAAACTTCCGGAACACGAAAACAACAACGAAACTCAGAATTCAACCCCAAAACCAAATTGAATCATGCTTAAGAACTTAAGGTTCTAGAATTCATTTCAATGCGCCGAACCGGCCTATACTACTCGGAATTACTTCAAATTTTGCAGACAAGTCATAAATGACATAACAGAACTATTCCCAGTCTCGGAATTTCATTCGGACCTCGGTAACATAAAATCACATTCCAAACCAAATTTCAAATTCTATGAAAATCCTCAAAACTTCAATAACTCTAAATTTCCCATTTTTTATCCGAAACCTGTCAAATAAAGTCCATTTCTTACCAAAATTCACAGATAACTTAAATAACACATATTGAACATGTTCTGGGCTCCGGAACCATAATACGGGCCCCGCAGCACAGGTTTCACATCGAGGTTCATTTTCATAAGCCTTTATTATTTTAAGAAAATAATTTTCTTTTAAAATTCATTTTTCGGACTTGGGTCCTCGTAATTCGATTCCGGGCATATGCCCAAGTCCCATATTTTCCTACGGACCTTCCAAGACCGCCAGATCACGGGTCCGGGTCCATTTACCAAAAATGTTGACCAATGTCAACTTTATACAATTAATTATCATAAATTCAACTCTTTATCAAGTTTCCACATAAAGGCTTCTCGAATACACGCCCTGGCTATGCACGCACATCGATGTGAGATTAACGTAGGTTTTCAGGGCCTCTAAACACAGTCATAATTAAATTTACATAAGATGACCTTTTGGATCATCACACATGGTATCTAATGCATGATATATATTGATCCTAGACATGGATTTCTAGTGCGCATACAAAAATGTAAACCTAAAAGCATGGTTTCTACCCATGATGTAGATAACCTATATAGCTACCCTTCCCTTTTCACTATCCATCCACAATATTTGTTTACACCAAATTATTACAAACCAGTATTGAATTAATTACATAAGTAGGTAAAGAAAAATAAGAAGTTACACTATAGGGAGCCTACAAATAGGTCCAGATTTCTAGAGTTTCCAATGCCAGATTGTTACAGCCTTTCACATAATCCGGGTGTGTCAGAGTTCCCTAAGGACCTCAAGGGATCTCGGGCAGTGCTCACACCCAGATTTAATAACCATAGTTGAGTACGTGTAGTGTGGAAGAGCCAGCTGTAATGCATCAGAGTTCAGAGGGATCTCATAGGGATCCCTAAGAAGTCACACATTAGAGGGGCAGAACTTAGATGTCTAAGAGTAGAGTGAGAGTGCTTGATATATTTTTGAAAGATTTAAGTAGGAAAACAATTTGAAAAGAGACTGATTTGAAACAGTTTTGTAAAAACAACAGAAGGAGTTTAATCAATGAGACAGTTTGAAAAGACCAGGGCAATCAAAACAACATACCAATTTTAGGATCAAAACAATTTAAACATCATACATAAAACAAAGAATCAAGACAAGTTCAGCAACCACAAGCAGGGGTAATTGTGATGACCCAAAAGGTCATCCTGAGTAATTCTAGCTAAATTTGTGTTCTGGGGCTTTGAAAGCCCCCGTTAATATCACCTCGATATGCGTGCGCAGCCCGGGCAGGTAGCCGGGAAGCTTCTATGTGAAAATGTGATAAAAATGGAGTTTTTGAATTGAATAAAGTTGACTTTGGTCAACAATTTTGGTAAACGGACCCGGACCCGTGATGTGAAGGTTCCGGAGGGTCCGTAGGAAAATATGGGACTTGGGCATAAGCCCGGAATCGAATTCCGAGGTTCCAAGCCTGAGTAATGAATTTTTAAAGAAAGTTGTTTTCAGAAAATAATAAAGGAATTTGAAAGCAAATAATTATGTGAAAACCTTGTTACCGTGCCCGTATTACGGTTTCGGAGCTCGAAACAGGTTTAGTATATGTTATGTGTCCTATCTGTGAAATTTGGTGTAAAACGGACTTGAATTGATTGGTTTCAGATCAAAATGAGGAAAAAAATGGAGTTAATGAAGGTTTGAGGTTTTTGAAGAATTTGAAATTTGGCTAGGAGAGTGATGTTATGTTCTCGAGGTCCGTATGAAATTCCGAGATCGGGAATAGTTCCGTTGTGTCGTTTATAACTTATCTGCAAAATTTGAAGTCATTCCGAGTAGTTTAGGCCAGTTCGGCGCATTGAAGCGAATTCTAGAATTTCAAAGTTCTGAAGTTTGATTAATTTGGTTTTGAGGTTTGATTCATGGTTTTTGATGATATTTTGATGATTTAAAATCTTGAAAAAGTCCGTAGGATGTTTTGGGAGTCGTGTGTGTTTTTTGTTTTGAACCCCGAGGGCTCGGGTGAGTTTCGGGTAGCTAACGGGGTGTGAAAAAACATGAAAATCTGGTGTGATGTTGCAGGTTTCTGATGTCTGGTGTGATACCCTTCGCGAATCCGGCCAAGGGCACGCAAACGCGAAGGGTAAATAGTGTGGCTTGGGTTTTTGTTCTACGCGAACGCAGGGGTAAGGGCGCGAACGCGGAGCTATGGGGGTGGCTGCTCTACGCGAACGCGACGCCCCACTCGCGAACGCGTAGTGTTATGGGGTGGGGTCTGGGGGTCAGGTAGGTTGTTCTTCGCGAACGCGGGCAGTGGCACGCGAACGCAGAGGGTTAGGGGGTCAGACCTACGCGAACGCGACATCGGTTCCGCGAACGCATAGGTCCTAGCTGCCAAGCCTTCGCGAACGCGGCTAGTGGCTCGCGAACGCGAAGGGTAAATACACCCAGT
>ML285950.1:0-27638 GCA_005239495.1 Nicotiana undulata
ATATATATATATATTTGTATTTGACTAACATAGTCAAATATAGAAGAAAGTTACCATATATTAGACATTTATTAGGTTGCCACTTGGCTTGACCACAATGTCAACTATATATAGTAACTTTTTAGCTTTAATATATATATAGATATAGATTAACAATGTAATTGACCATATTAACCTTAATTTGTTAATTGAAAATACAACAAATACTCTCAGGCTCTTTACTCCAAGGGTAATTTTGAAAAAGAAGTTCATTCTTTCTTGATATTTGAAAAAATCAAATATTATGGGCCACAAAAAAAGGCCAAATACTTAATTTGGACCAGAGGGAGTAATGTTTTACTAGGGCCCATTTGGAAATCACAATTTAGTTACTATATTGTGTAATTATTAGGATAGTAATTATAATGACATATTTCGGGTTTGTTTGTCATAACATAATTATAACATTAGGATGGAGCGCGCGAGTGCGTGCATTTATTCTTTTAGACTCAAGTCACCTGTGCTTGTAAGTAGTGTATAATAGACTGTTTTGACTAGTATTTTGTGGGGATGGAGCGCGCGCACACATACACATATATATAATTACTAGTCAAAATTAGTTAAAACAATCTATTATACGCTAACAAGCACATGTGACTTGAATCTAAAAGAATAAAGTTTTATACTTCGGGAAACAAAAAGGATGACTAACCTGCAATTTGAACTTTGAACTTGTTGCTATGAAGGAAAATATAATTCTCTTTATATTTGTAAAAAAAATTGAACAATCGTTACTTTTGGGAAATATTAATAGACTAGCGGACAAGATAAATTTTTTGAAAGGACCATGAATTAAGGCTTCAATCAATAAAAAATATCTTTAACTTTTATTTTTAAAAGTTTTGAGTAATTAGCAAGAGCTTCCAAAATCACATAGAAACCAAGTCAAAATAGGAGGCAGCCAAGTCAAGTCTTTTTTTCAACCAAAACGTATGACTGCTTCTGCTACAGTCTGGCTGAGAATTATGAGTAATATTTTTACTTTGAATATACCCTATATATATTTTACGGTAAAAATACTTTTTACACTATCCATGTATTTTTACCAATTTTAACAGGTTACATATACCATCTTTTGCACTTTACAACTTTATCATATTTACAATAGTTACCTGCTATGAGTTTAAGTTTTATACACTGACGGTATAAAAATTATTTACACAATCAAATTATTTTTAATTTACAGATAAATTTTTATGATAAGTATTACAGTATGTGATTGGTAAATAACATAATAGTAAAAAATAATTTTACACTATTGGTGTATCTTAGATACATGCTTTTACTTTTACTTTTATGACAACAACTTTATAGACATATAAAGAGTGTTAGTGGAAGTGCACATAAAAATACACGCTATAACGTGGGAAAGGAAGAAGTATTCATGACAACTAAAGTTGACTTGATACATATACCTGTTTCTTTGTGTCCGCAGTTGAGTACGTATTTGAATATTAGCTCTTGCCCCTGATCTCTCCTTATAAACTTGTTAATTAATAGACCATTCCACATTCGAGAAAACTCGTCTTCTTTTCTTGCTCATCAATCTTCTTCTCCAACGACAACAACATTTCAAGAAGACATTCTTTCTCTCTATATATACACGATTCTTTTTAAGGCATTTCTCAAAGAATATCGAACATTATATTCATTCATTTTTTCTATTTTTGGCATAAGATTGACTAAAGCGATGATGATTACATGGCAATCTCTAGTTCCTTGCTGTTTTAAAGGAGAGAATCCAAAACAACCAAAGCCAAAGGAGATCAAAGTGGTGACCAAACAAAGTTCATTTCATAGAATTTCTATTTCGGATTTCAGCGCTTCAACTATTTCAGAGGACCTTTCGATTTCTCTTGCTGGTTCAAATCTTTATATTTTCACACTTCAAGAATTGAAAGTGATCACACAGAATTTTTCTTCGAGTAATTTCTTGGGTGAAGGAGGGTTTGGACCAGTTCACAAAGGTTTCATTGATGATAAGCTTAGACCTGGTTTGAAAGCTCAGCCTGTAGCTGTAAAGCTTTTGGATTTAGATGGCACTCAAGGTCATAGAGAATGGCTGGTATGAAAATTACCTTAATAACCCTTTACCTCATCTTTTACCTTAATCACTATTGCTCGAATCCTTTAAAATGTAATTGGGCAATGGATTTTTGAGGATTCGAGCAACATTATATTATTGTTACAGTTTAATAATTATATCATATGTTTTATAAATAATTACAGACTGAGGTGATATTTCTTGGACAATTGAGGCATCCACATCTGGTGAAGTTGATAGGATATTGTTGTGAAGAGGAACACAGGCTGTTAGCGTATGAATACATGCCCAGAGGCAGCTTGGAGAATCAGTTGTTTAGAAGTATGTTCTCTTTTACCATTCCTCTATTTACCTTTGCTAATCTGAAAGAGTTTAATTAAGTAAATTATTAAGTACTTAATATATGGGAAGTTACTTATTGTTGTAGATCAATTTTGGCTTTTGGAACTTCAGTCTGCTGCTGTATCCCACATATATAAACCACTCATCCAACTTGTGAATATATATTAGTTTAATTTAGAAATTTGAAGAGGGAGAAGAAAAAGAGAACTGGAAAAGGTCAATTACAGTGTACGTAAATGTGTGACAATTGACCTCAGATTGGTCCACTTTTTCCCCTTACCAACTCCGACTGAATGCTTATGTATGAATTAAGAATCTGTTTGGTAAAAAGCAATTGCCAGTTCTATACGTAGAAATCTCACTTCACCTCATTATTTATTAGGATATACTTGTTCAAATGAAAAACTGTTTCATGACTGAATTGAAATACAAGAAAAAAGAAAAACAATGATTGTTCAATTAAATAACTTTATTCTTGATGTTGCAGGATATTCCGTATCGCTTCCATGGTCAACGCGGATGAAAATAGCAGTTGGAGCTGCAAAAGGTCTTGCTTTCCTCCATGAAGCTGAAAAACCAGTCATATATCGTGATTTTAAGGCTTCAAACATCTTGTTAGATTCCGTAAGTTCCTGCTTACTTTTGGAGTTTAATTTCTGTGTTAGATTATTTTTAGACATGTAATTGCTTGAAACTATATTCTTAACAACATGATATGATAAGTTAAATTACATCGTGTAACAAATTTACTAATTAAATTTCCTTGGTGTCGTTTCCTCCAGGATTACAGTGCCAAACTCTCAGATTTTGGACTTGCAAAAGATGGCCCACAAGGAGATGACACACACGTCTCCACCCGGGTAATGGGGACCCAAGGCTACGCTGCTCCTGAATACCTCATGACTGGTAAATATTTATTGATCGTTTCACCATTATATTATTTCTTTCTTTTTTATTTTGCTCGCTCGAAGGGAAATTTTATTATGATTTCACCATTATTTCACAAAAATTGTTTAGATATATAAAACAGTGCCTAATCCATTGTAGTCAAGAACGGCGGAGGTAGCTAGATTCTAGCCAATGGGTGTAAACTACGAGTATACAATATAATTATTGTCTTCAACTCAAACTATATAATGTATACAGAAAAAAATATATATATACTTACACCAAGTCTTTCATTGATTGTCATGAAAGAGTAGTGGGTACCATGATATTCTTACCTAATGGCTTAATATCTCAGATTTGCCTCTACATTAATTAGTAACAATATTAATATTTTAAAATTTTCAAATGTATATACTTGTACAAAGTCTCACCTAGTAGTAGTGAGTGCCGTGATTTTCGGTCCACCTAATGATTATCTGTGAACTAGTAACCCTAATAATTATATTTTAAAATTTTTACAGGTCATTTGACAGCAGCAAGTGATGTATACAGTTTCGGAGTAGTACTGTTGGAGCTTCTAACTGGTAGAAGATCAGTTGATAAAAGTCGTCCAAATCGAGAGCAGAATTTAGTAGATTGGGCAAGACCTCAACTGAAAGATCCCCGAAAACTACGTAGAATAATGGATCCAAGGCTAGAAGGTTTATACTCAGAAGAAGGAGCACAAAAAGCAGCATTGGTAGCTTATCAGTGCTTAAGTCACAGGCCAAAGGCTAGACCAGATATGAGTTCAGTGATAAAAACCCTTGAACCATTGAAGGATTATAAGGATATTTCAAACATGACATTTGTGTATATTGCCCCAGCCGAAGTGAAAGAAATGTGCAAAGAAAGTGAAAAGGAAGACCAAAAGAAAACTATCAAGAAAGAAAATAGCCCATATCATCAAAAACACCATCATCATCATCTTGATCGTAAGCATAGAACAAGTCCTCAAAATTCAACAATTTACTCAGAAAGGACTCTACACAAGAAACTCGGTCCAAATTCACCATTGCACAATGATTTCCGTAGAGCTTAGATATAATATAATTAAATTATTATAAAAAGAAATTCTGTAACAAAAATTGTAGATAGAGATCATTCATCCATATTTTATTTTATTTTTTTACCTGATAGAGTAATAGTTTAAGATTTTTTTAATGAGAAGAGCAAAAAAAATGCTCAAAATTCTTTCTTTCTTTTCTTTGGTTTTTTCTTTCCATTTACGAAAGTTCTATTTTAACTTTGTTCTTGATTTAGAGATTGTTTAGCGGTTGAGCAATTGGGAAGAAAAGTCACCGTAAGTTACGACAAAACAGATATCAACTAACATTATAGCCTGAGTAGTGTTAATAGCTAAGATTAATGGCCTCACACAATTAATATCAGTTGTGTGAGCCATACCATACAACTTTTTCCGGGATACTTAGTAGCCGTTTTCTATTTTTTTTTTTCTTTTCTATAGCTAGTTATATGTTTTATGCTAAGCTATGTTTTGTAAATATTTTACCTAGTAATTTATAAAGTTGTTTTAATTTTTTTGCTAAGAAAG
This sequence comes from Nicotiana undulata, assembly GCA_005239495.1. NCBI lineage: Eukaryota > Viridiplantae > Streptophyta > Magnoliopsida > Solanales > Solanaceae > Nicotiana > Nicotiana undulata. Next base: position 4,908 of record ML285950.1, read on the forward strand.
ACAGGTACCAACTTTGTATATGTTGTATTTCCAAAAAATAGACATTCCAAAACAGCTTCTTGCGTAAATGTAGGGTAAGACTGCTACTAAAAGGTATCAGTGGCGACTTTCGTATTACCACAAGCACAACCGTAACTGAAGGTTATTGTGGCAACAATTTCAGTCGCCGCTAAAAGAACATATTTTGTGGCGAGAGAGTTGCCACAAAAGGTCTGAAAAAATGTTACAAAAAGTTGTTCCAAACAAGCAAATATTAGATGAGTCGCCACTATACATTATTTTTTGACAAAACTATGTCGCCACTAAAACTTATTTTCTCATCAATTATAACGACCAAAATTATATACATTTCAATGCTAGTAGGAGCCTAATTCTCTAAAATTTCATACAAGAGATATTCATATCAATTGACTATCAATATTAAAGCAACCAATAATGTTTGACAAACACCAAAGGAATTCCTCAAGTCGAAGTCAATTATATATATACTACCCGACACTTCATTGTGCATTGTAATTGTACGCATATACCTATCCCAAAAAGACAAAATATTAAGTGCCTTGTAACTGCTCATTGATCGACACCATCCTTGAACGATACCATTGTTTAAATGCCTTGTCCCTGCTAGACAAAAGTAATATATATAAGGAACATAATGAGTGTTATATCCAACTACTATCAAAATTCAAAGAATTTACAATCTATGTCAAAGGAACGCCAGAAGTTGCTTGTGACAATCAATTTGAAGAAAATCGAGAATCTAGGAGTGTTAAACACGTTAGAAAAATAACATGCATCGAGGCACATTAACGTCCCATGATATCTGTATCTAGGAGTGTAAACACCTACAACACCTCGCTGCTGTGAAATGATCACTCTGTTGGAATGAAACTGTACCAAAATGGTTAAAGAGATATTAGCACGCAATTTCTTCAAGATCTGATGAAAATTGCTAAATACTATATAGTAAACACAATGAGAAGGTAGAGAAGATGACAATAGCAAGTCATCTATAGGCCTGTTATCGACCCACTTGAAAGAATTGTTGTGAAAATGAAAAGAAGCGGGTTTTCGAGGGTGTTATGTTAGAAGAGGCACCAAGAGCAACAACATTAAGTATTTTTCAAGCATAAAGTTTCATGAGAAACTATAGCAGAGAGATAAGTTCTGAAAAACACTAGTTCTGAAAAACACTTTTCTCCTTAAGAAACTATAGCAGAGAGATAAGTTTTCTCTTTTCAATTAGTACTACACTGGAGACAGTATGAAAAAAAGTACTACTAATAAATGAAGGCTCAGGTCAAGCTATGGTCGAAGTGTCATGACTCCTGATAGCAAAATCCACTCACGCATGAAAACAAAAAGAAAGTACAAATGCATAAAAAATCTCATTTCGCTTGCTTTAGTTTTAAAAAAAAATCTCAAGTCTTTACTAAAACACTGAGATGTGGCATGAATGACTTGAAAATTCCGATCAGTAAGGTGGGTTCAAAGTTGGCTCTGCGAATGAAAATCAAATTTCCGATCAGTTGGATGTGCTAAGATAGATAGCAGAGATACTTTTAGGAAGGCATAGTTACCAGCTCTCTTCCAGTAGAAAAACATTTCTCTTCCTCTGTTTCTTAACTCCAACATGTTTTGATCAATAACATTCTCATGCCCTGAAATTACCAAGCTAAGAAAAGGAACATAGACATATGTAGTTTTCTTAGTTTTTGGGAACCACAAGTACATGAAGAACGTCAAGTGAGCTTTACTATACATTGAAACCCATGAACGTCAAGTGAACATAGACATATGTAGTTTTCACTTTCCCTTTAGCCCATGAACAATTTGATTTTATAAGAATATCAAATGTATATAGCTGTGGTAACTAACAAATGATCACCAGTGATAAATAACAAATGATGCAAATATGCATATCAATCCAACTAGCATCATCAAGGTTGTCACCAATATCCAAAACAAGTCCACTTAGCATATTGGATCGAGCTAGTAACGAAAATCATATGTATAACTATCACCACTACTCAGTAAAGACATCAAAACATTGACATCAGTATCTTTCCTACACATAGAACCATAATTGGATATTTAAACTATACACACACTCAAATGCGAAGAAACAACAGCAACAGTTAAGTGCTCCAGCCTTAATTCACCAACCTTAAATGATGCTAATTTAGTACGAAAATTGGTTCTAAGTACCAGTAGTAACAATACCAGCAGTAACAAAGAAAAACGAGGCAATTGTTACTAAAATCAGAGATATCAACACATTACTAAACCCCTAAACATGAAGTCACTACAAGTCACTATAGAAGGAAGGAAGAAGAAATGCCGAGAAGGAAGAAGAATTGTTAAGAAGGAGCAGAGCAAGTACCTGTTGTTGTTGCATTCTAGTCAAGAAACTAGCAAATTGTTTCTGCATCTTCTTGTCCACTTCTAAAGAGATCCATTCAAATAATGAGTTCTTCTCGTCAAAGCTTCCGAATAGCCTGAATACTCATACTTCTCATTTAGTCATGATCATACCTTTTGAAATTAGAGCTTAATAAAATGCTAAAACAATAAGGTGATAATGCAATTTAATCAGAGAAACCTGATCTAAATAAAATGAGAAATATTGCAGCAAGTTTCTACTCTTACACATCTTTTGGTTGCAAGGAAATTAACCAGTTTATTATGTTAAAATGAGAAATATTGCAGCAAGTTTTTACTCTAAATTTTTAAATCCTCATATTTAGCTTGGTTGTCTTCTGGGAATCTAGTTCTGGTTAGTCTGACCTTATGCTGCTCTTTATTGATAGAGGTAGCAGCAATTGCATCAACAGTTGCTGCTGTATCCATGCAATTATTTTAGAGGATACATCTTGCTTTGAAGATTCTATCGAGCAGCCAATTTTGGAAAGTGAGATGGAAAATGACGAATTGGATTGCGAGACAGCAAAGAATATAAAGGTGTTCAAGAAAGTTCCATCCCTGAAGGATATCATTTGTTTTCTTAAGAAGAGGTAAGATAGTACACGATTATATCATCATTTCTTCTATTATCAATAGAAGCGCTATTAGGTGTTAGAGTCATCTAGCTAAATATTAAGTGCTAAGAGACATATGCAGCAAGTTCATACCAAGAAAGATACTTTATTATGTTAATTCATTGGGCATATCTAGTACTAATATTAGTTGATTCTTTATGTGAATGAAATCTCAGATTATTTTCTCAAATCTTTTGTGTGCAGAAGTCTATTTTCTGATTCATGCGAATACTGCTACTCTTAATCTTTTATTTTTCATTGTGATATAATGATGAGAGTCAGCCTCATATAAAATATTTAACATCCTTATAAGCGTTGATGGATAGAAGATGTTATTTCTGCCCCATGCAAATAAGAACATTAAATAAAACTTAATTGAATCTCCTGGCCAAGGTATTATTTTCTATGACAGCTAGGAACAGTGGCTTACGATTTCAAAACTACACAAGAACGTACAAGATACTGTTTGGTTAATAATTCCAAAACTACACACTATTTGTCTATAATTCTAATTGCTGAACTCTTTGGTTAATGCTCCCGAGTTGTCAATAGGTATCAACTATCATCATGTTTCAGAAAATAATAATAAACAACAATTCAACAAATCCATTCTTCAATTCAGCATTCTTCATCCAATAGTAATCTTTCGTGTATATGTTTTTTCTTTTGAATATGTCCTTGTGTGGTTTTGCTAGTCCTAAAGAAATGAAGGTCACGTCCGAGAAAAACAAAAAAAGACACACCAAAAGAACAGGAAAAGACAAAAAAAACACTTCTTACATTATGAATATAAACAAATCACTGGCTAGAGCTCTCAATCTTGAATACAGGAGCACAACTATAGACTGAACAAAATGCTTGCAAACTCATCAACATCAACAACATAATCGCAGCCAAGAATGTGAGGAACTTCCACGATTCAAACACATAGTAATTCATGCATTTCCCAAACTTCAAATTTAAAAGTAACACAGATATGCCTCATAAAATTTAAAAGTATCTATCCACTGATTTAGGCATATAGCCATAAAAAAAATAGAATGAAATACCAACATACAATAGGTCTCTGAACAAGAAGCTTTTAACTTACCCAAACTAAGATAGTCGAGTTCTGTCAAGACTGAAAATCAACAACAACAACACCAAATAGGCCTCAAATGAGCCTTTCTGTGCAGGTTTTTTTTGTATTCCTGTAGATTATCAAATGGTTCAGAGAAATTAGAGATGAAATCTAAGAATGAAAATGTAAAATCACCGAAATAACAATAATCCCCAACTGCATGTTGAAAATTTTGCCATATTTTTTCTTTTTTTATGCTCTTTTTTCCCCCTATACACAGTAGTGACCTAAATCGAAAATTTAGTTCCCAAATCGTTGCAATATTTTACTCAAAAACTGTTTTTTTCCTTTTGCGAAGCAGTAGAGGCATTCCGAGAAGTTCATGTTAAATTTCCGGCGGCCAAAAACCCAAAATCGATATGGATTTGAACAACAACTTTATGAGATTTTCGTTCCTAAAAGAAAAAGGAAAAGGTTAGGGATTTGAACACTTACAGATGAGGGGAAAAAACCCTGTTAATTTTCAATCTGTCTCCTCCAAGCATCAAAATCTTTATCTCCTTCCAGCACCATTCCAGAGAAATATGTATAATTTATCAAACCGAGATCCAACCGAGCTTGTTATATGAATCGTTATTGTGATTCACATTTGGAATTTTTTTAGCAGAGAGTAATTTTAGAGAGAGGGGAGAGGGATTTCTAGAGAGAGGAGGGTTTGGGTGCCTTTAGATTTCGGTTATTTTTATTACAATTAGTATATGTGAGGATTTTTTTATTTTGTTTTTTGTTTTAAATTAAAAAATTTAGGATATAGTAGCCACCCAGTCGCTCCTACTTATCTTTGGCGGCGACAAGTTAAAAGTCGCCGCAAATAATATGGAGCCAAAATTATTTTTTTAGCGGGATCGAAAATTTCAACAACATTAGAGGCTGCTAAATATTTATCTTCTGTAGCGCCTTTTAATATCGCTGCTAATGCTATAAATATTGTAGCAACCTATAGGGTCATCGCTATATGTTGTCACTAAAAATTCAAATTCTTGTAGTGAATAGATTCTTGTGGTCTGATCCTTCCCCCAACCCCGCACATAGCAGAAGTTTTAGTTCGTCGGGCTTCCCTATATACTTTCCAAAACAAAAAATTCAAATGACAACGGAACATTTTGATTGATGCCACCCTAATTAAAAATAATTGTGCCTCTAATTAAAAAATGACTGTGAGAAGAATTTAAGTACTTCTATACACTTTGCAAATCATATACACAATCAGATAATTAAAAAAAAGTTAAAGGTAAATATGTGGATAAGCGATTAATTAATAACGTGGAAAAATGGAACTAACCTAAAAAATTGCGATCACGAGTTAAAATTTATATTGTGCAGAAAATCCTTACACTGCCAGTATGTATATATATATTAGAGGTTCATCGAATCAAGTCTCGCATAATTTAAATCATGGTATCAAAACCAAAGGTATATACGAAATATCAATTAAACTATGTGTTAATACATAATATAAGGACCACTAAGCCACGTACCAGTTGTGTTTGCAAGTTCAAAGATAATGATCAAAGATTACAGTTAATTACCAGGCCGGAAAAGTCTTTTCCCCAAAGACGTGCATAGACATTTTATATTGCATGTGTTTGAATTTTGATAAACCTTCAAATACTTATATATATCCTATACACCACCAGATGTCAAGCGAGGTGTTAAGGGTTCGCGTGGTGTCTGCAACTTTTTGTCGCCAACTACTTTAAGCTGACTGTAAAATATAAGATAGTATTTCTTTTTCAAAAGCCCTATCACATAACTAGTTTGGATAAGCAGGAGTATAGTTTTTTAGAAACTAATTTTTTGTTCCTTTTTTTGGAAAAAGTGATGATTTAATTGGAGCAACTAATCAGGCATTTGTTGGGCCTGGATGATGCCAATCTGTCATCCTTCCACTGCACAGAGTGAAAGTTGTTCGTTGCTCTATGAATCCAAACTCACGCAGTCCACACCAGTTTAGGGCCAAGCAGCCCATCCTTCGATTGGTTCACTTGACCAACCTCTGTGCTTGGACAAAGCAGGAGAGATAACAGCCCATTAGGCCCTCTCTTTTTGGGACACCCCAACATTCTACCCTCTTGTCGCCCCATTTAGAACGGGACATACTATAATAGGAACTAATTTACCCATTTTCTATAGGAATTGTAGTTTTCAATATCTAATTCTTTTTACTTATCGCATATATTCCCCTTAAAAGGACCCCATCATTAATGTATTTAGTTAAGGGACTAAATTATATCCTTTCCTTTTTTTCTCTCCACTCCTCTCCACCTCTTCCTCTACGCAAATTGTAGTGACATTTGACTGCTATTGAGGGTTGAGTGGCAACCCGAATTTGCCAAGCTTTCGTCTTTCTCCTTTTTTTTTCTTTCTTTCCTCATCTTATCGAGTAGGCTTAATAGTCTTCAATCTAATGGAGTGTAACGACCCGACCGGTCGTTTTGAGCCCTAGTGCATCGTTCGGTGGTTTGAGGCCATGAGTAGCTTCACTTCTGGTATTATGACTTGTACGTAGTGATCAAAATTGGATTTCAGGAAGTCCAGAGTTGATTTGGATGGAAAATTCTAATTTTGGAAGCTTTAAGTAGAAGAATTGACTAAGGTTTAACTTTTGAGTAAAAGACCTCGGAATCGGGATTTGAAAATTTCAATAGGTTCGTATGATGATTTTGGACTTCGGCGTATATCCGGATCAGGTTTTGGACGACCCTAGAGCGTTTCGGCGCCTATTGTGGAATGTTGGCATTTTGGAAGAATTTCATGAATTTGGGTTGAAGTGTATTTCAATGTTGTCAGTGTAAGTTTGGGATTCCGAGCCTCGGAATAACTCTGTATGGTGATTATGGTCTTAGGAGCGCGTCCGGATGTGGATTTGGAGGTCCGTAGGTTGTTTCGACATTAATTGGCGAAGTTGGGAAGTTGGAAGATTTTGGAAAGGTTGACCGGGAGTGGACTTTTTGATATCAGGGTCGGATCCCGATTTCGGAAGTTGAAATAAGTCTGTAATATCATTTAGGACTTGGCTGCAAAATTTGAGGTCAATCGGACGTGATTTGGCAGGTTTCGGCGTCGAAGGTAGAAGTTTAAAGTTCTAAAGTTCATTAAGCCTGAATTGGTGTGCGATTCGTGGTTTTAACGTTGTTTGATGTGATTTGAAGGCTCGACTAAGTTCATATTGTGTTTTAAGACTTGTTGGTAGATTTGGTTGAGGTCCCGGGGGCCTCGAGGTAGTTTCAGATGGTTAACAGATCAATTTGGAGCTTGGTTGTATTGCTGAAGGGTCTGAGTTCTGGCGCAATCGCACCTGCGGAAATAGGGTCGCTGGTGCGACGCTGCAAAAGAGGCAAGGAAAGCAGTAGCGGACCCCAACTGGGCAGTGTTAGGACCGCAGATGCGGTCATTTCTCCGCAGAAATCGGACCGCACCTGCGGAGTCAGGCGACGTAGAAGCGGAGGTTGGCCAAAAGGCCTGGGCCACAGAAGCGGGCATAAACGCACAGGTGTGCGAGCGCATGAGCGCTTGAGGACCGCAGAAGCAGAAGCGCAGATGCGCTACATGGGGCGCAAATGCGAGAATTGTTGGGTCGAGCTGGAGCCGCACCTACGATGGAATTTCCTCAGGTGCGGAGCCGCAGGAGAGGCTATTGGACTGCAGGTGCGAAGGTCGGGCTGGGCAGTGTGCTTCTTTAAAACGAGGGTTTGGCTGAATTTCACTTCATTTCGTCCTTGGGAGCCGATTTTGGAGCACTTTTGGAGTGGCATCTTCATCAACTAAAATGGGGTAAGTGATGTCTGCACCTTATGAGTTAAATACATGATTTATATACGGATTTAAGGATGGAATTTGGTAGTAATTGAGATTTTTGGTAGAAAACCTAGAAATTGATATTTTTGGATTTTGACCACAAATTTGGCATGGAATGGAGAATAAATTATATATTTGAGTTTGTGATGCTATGGGTAATGGTTATCTTCGAAAATCTTCGAAATCTGGGAACGTGGGCCCGAGGGTGTATCGACTTTTCGAGCGGAGTTGAAAATTGTTATAAATTGAATTATAGTGAATATTAGAGTACATATCAATGAATTTGAAGATTGATTGATTAGTTTGGAGCGATGGGCATCGGTTTGAGGTGATATAGAGGCTTTGGAGCCGGTTATGGAACTTCGGAGCGAGGTAAGTCTCCTGTTGTCACGACCCGAAATCCCACCTTCAGGCCGTGATGGCGTCTAACGTTGAACCCGCTAGAAAAACCAACATTTGAGTTAATTTACTAACTTTATTTACTTAAGTCATTTAAAATTGAAAGAATGAACCTAAACGGTTAATAATAATGCGGAAGCTGCGAGTCTATATATTAATATAATAATTGTCACAAAATTTCCGTACATAATCCCTCAAAATTGGTGTCACAAAATCTCACGGACTGTCTAAGATTACTACAACAAGAGTCTGAAATGAACAATACAATTGTCCATGATACCAAGATAAGAAAGAAACGAAAAGATAGAAGGTGACGCCAAGGTCCACGAACGTCTGCGGAACTACCTCGGTGTCGCCTGTATGGACTGAAGGATACTCCCTCTAATGGTTCCCACTGGGTCTGGCTGCGTAATCTGTACAACATAAAGAAGTGCAGGTGTAGCATCAGTACAACCGACCCCATGTACTGAGTAAGTGTCGAGCCTAACCTCGGCGAAGTAGTGACGAGGCTAGACACGACAACAACAATTTACCTGTACAGTTCTATAATATATACCAGAGAAAATAGCAAGAAATAAGAAGTTAAGCATGGTAATACGGGGACAAGTAATGGGGGTAACAAGTGAGAATCAAAGGTGGATAACTGAACACCCAAAAATACAAAATAAACAAGTCAACAGGAAATAGTAACTCAAACAAGTATGTACACGGCATCACCCTTCGTGCTTTTACCCTCGTCCTCACAATGCAATAAATTTATAATTGGGCACGGCATGTTCCTTCGTGCTTTTAAATATAAAGTCATGGCACGGCATCACCTTTCGTGCTTTTACTCTCTTCCTCACTATGCAATGTATAAATGAAAGCAATATAAATCATGGCACGACATCACCCTTCGTGCTTTTATTCTCTCCCTCACTATGAAATGAATACACAACATCACCCTTCGTGCTTTTACACTCTTCCCACCCAAATCAACAACAAATAACAACTTGGCAAGGAATTCAACAGTGAGAAATACAGTTCATAACCACCCAGCAAGGGGAATATCAACCAAAATAGTAACATTGCCCGGCAAGGGACTCAGCTATAACCAATCTCTTACGAGTACATAACTTAATGAATTGGATCCTCAACGGAGACATCATCTTACAAGTACTTAAACAAGTATTCTCAGCAGTTAAACAACTTCCCAAAGGAAACTACTTAGTAACACAATAAATATCAGAGTAATAACATGTAATTCACCAAAATAGACTCACGGGCATGCTTGACAAACAATGCATAGGTACTCGTCACCTCACCTATACATTGAACATGATAAAACAAGTAGCACATACGACTCAACATCTATTCCCTCACTAAAGTTAGGCCAAACACTTACCTCGGCTCCAAGAATGCAATCAAGCCTCTAGCACCGCTTTCCCTCTCGAATCCAACTCCGAAACAATAGTATCTAGACATAATCGACTCAATAATATCAATAATGACTCAATAATTAAATTCCAAAGTCTAATTGTAGATTTTCCATCATTCTTCCAAAAATACCAAAACCCGACCCCAGGCCCGCTTGGTCCAAACACGAGGTTCGGACCAAAACCCGATCACCCATTCCCCCACGAGCCCGACTATACAATTTGTTTTGAAATCCGACCCCAAAACGAGGTTGAATTCCAGAAAATTCAAAAAACCCTAACTCTACCCAAAATCCCAATTTCTACCCTTTAAACCCTAGGATTCTTGATGGTAATTGATGAAAAACCTTAGAAATTTGAAGGAAATCGGTTAGTGAACACTTACCTACGATTTGGGAAGAAAATATCTTGAGAAAATCGCCCTAGGTCTTCTATTTTTTAGAAAGAGTGAGAAGAAGAACGTCTGAATTTTTTTTTAATAAACTTCACTGCTCGACTCTCGCACCAGCTGTAATTGAGTCGCACCTGCGATCTCGGAGGTGCGGAAAAAGGATCGCACCTGCGGAATAAGGCCAGGCCCATAGGGGGCCGCACCTGCGGAAACTTGCCTGCTCCTGCGGAATCGCTTTTGCGGAGCATGGTCCGCATCTGTGAGAGGGATCGCACCTGCGGATACGTCAGCGCGCCTGCGGTCTCGCACCTGCGGCCCTAGGCTCGCAGGTGCGGGTACACCAGAACTGGTGCACTAGCAATGCTTCCTTGAGTTCAAACACTCCGAACACCTACCCGAAACACCCCCGAGCCCTCGGGGCTCAAAACCAAATATACACACATCCTCAAAAATATCCTACGGACTTATTCGAGTAATTAAACCACCAAAAGAACGTCAAAAACAATGAATTAAATTCCAAAATCTATAGAATTTCCTCAAACTTCATAAACTATCAAATTTTCCATTTTTTATTCGAAACACGTCAAACGAGGTCCGTTTCTTACCAAATTTTACAGATAACTCATATAAAATATATTGAACCTGTTCCGGGCTCCGAAACCATAATACGGGCCCGGTAACACAGGTTTCACATCAAAGTTCATTTTCAAAAGTCTTTATAATTTTCAGAAAACAATTTTCTTTAAAAATTCATTTCTCGGACTTGGGACCTCGGAATTCGATTCTGGGCATACGCCCAAGTCCCGTATTATCTTACGGACCCTCTGGGACCGTCAAATCACGGGTCCGGGTCCGTTTACCCAAAATATTGACCAAAGTCAACTTTAATCAAATAATTATTATAAAAATATCCTTTTATCAATTTTCCACATAATAGCTTCACGGCTACACGCCCGGACTGCGCACGCACATCGAGGTGAGATTAACGGAGGCTTTTAGGGCCTCAGAACACAGTTTTAGTTAAATTTACACAGGATGACCTCTTTTGGGTCATCATAATCTCCACCTCTAAAACAAACGTTCGTCCTCGAACGGACATAGGAAGGTACCTGAATTGAGGAAAAGGTGGGGATAACGGCTCCGCATATTGGACTCGGACTCCCAGGTATCTGCCTCAACAGGTTGACCTCTCCACTGAACACTATCCAAAGGATAACTCTTCGATCTCAACTGACGAACCTGCTGAGCTAATATGGCTACCGGCTCCTCCTCATAAGTCAAATCCTTGTCCAACTGAACACCGCTGAAGTCAAGTACATGAGATGGATCCGCAATATACCTCCGGAGCATAGATACATGAAACACCGGGTGCACGACTATTAAACTCGGTGGCAAGACAAGTCTGTAGGCCACCTCTCCTACCTTATCCAAAATCTCAAATGGACCAATGTACCTAGGGCTCAACTTTCCCTTCTTCCCGAACCTCATCACGCCCTTCATGGGCGACACTCGACGAAATACCCGATCTCCTACCATAAAGGCCAAATCTCGAACTTTGCGATCCACATAACTCTTCTGCCTGGACTGAGCTGTACGAAGTCTATCCTGAATGATCTTCACCTTGTCCAAGGCATCCCGGACTAACTTAGAACCCAGGAATCTAGCCTCTCCCGGCTCAAACCATCCGACTGGTGACCGACACCGCCTACCATACAAAGCCTCATACGGGGCTATCTGAATGCTCGACTGATAACTTTTGTTGTAGGCAAACTCAGCTAAAGTCAAGAACTGGTCCCATGAACCACCGAAGTCAATGACACTAGCCCGCAAAATATCCTCCAAAATCTGAATAGTACGCTCGGACTATCCGTCCGTCTGAGGATGAAACGATGTGCTCAACTCAATCTATGTGCCCAACCCTCGCTGAAATACTCTCCAGAAATGGGAGGTAAACTGAGTACCTCGGTCTGATATAATGGATATGGGCACCCCATGCAATCTAACAATCTCTCTCATATAGATCTTTGCCAACTTCTCCGTTGAATACAAAACTGATACGGGAATGAAGTGTGCTGACTTGGTAAGCCTATCCACAACAACCCACACCGCATCAAACATCCTCTGAGTCTGTGGGAGTCCAACTACAAAATCCATAGTGATACGCTCCTACTTCCACTCGGGAAGTTGAATCTGCTGCATCAAACCACCGGGTCTCTGGTGCTCGTACTTAACCTGCTGACAGTTCAAGCACCGAGTTACATAAGCTACAATATCCTTCTTCATCCTCCGCCACCAATAATGCTGTCGCAAGTCCTGGTACATCTTTGCGACGCCCGGATGAATGGAATACCGGGAACTATGGGCCTCCTATAGTATCAACTCACGAATACCATCAACATCAGGTACACAAATACGGCCCTGCATCCTCAGAACTCCCTCATCATCATCTGTGACCTGCTTGGCACCTCCATGCCTGACTGTATCTCTATGAACACATAAATGACGATCATCATACTGCCTGGCCCGAATACGATCATACAATGAAGAACGGGACACGATATGGGCCAAAATAGTGCCTGCCTCAGAAACCTCCAATCTCATAAATCGGTTGGCCAAAGCCTGAAAATCCAAAGCAAGCGGTCGCTCTCCGGCTGATAGGTAAGCAAGACTACCCATACTAGCTGACTTCCGGCTCAAGGCATCGGCCACCACATTGGCCTTTCGCGGATGATAAAGAATTGTAATATCATAATCCTTCAGCAGCTCTAACCATCTCCTCTGCCTCATATTCAACTCTTTTTGTTTGAACATGCACTGCAGACTCTTATGATCCGTGAACACCTCACATGGCACCCCATACAGATAATGCCTCCAAATCTTCAACGCATGAATAATGGCTGCTAACTCCAAATCATGGACTGGATAGTTCTTCTCATGAACCTTCAACTGACGTGAAGCATAGGCTATAACATTGCCCTCCTGCATCAACACTGCACCAAGTCCAACCCGTGAAGCATCATAATACACGGTATAAGGCCCTGAACTTGTGGGCAAAACTAATATCGGTGCCGTGGTCAAGGCTGGCTTGAGCTTCTGAAAGCTCGCCTCACACTTATCAGACCACCAGAACTGGGCACCCTTCTGGGTCAACCTGGTCATCGGGGCTGCTATAGATGAAAATCCCTCCATAAATCGGCGATAATAACCTGCTAAGCCCAAGAAGCTCTGAATCTCTGTAGCTGAAGTGGGCCTAGGCCAATCCCTGACTGCTGAAATCTTCTTGGGATCCACCTGAATACCCTCTGATGACACCACATGGCCTAGAAATGCCACCGAACTCAACCAGAACTCCCACTTGAAAATTTTGGCATACAACTGACTATCCTTCAGAGTCTGGAGGACGACTCAAAGATGTTGCTCATGCTCCTCACGGTTACGAGAGTATATCAATATATCATCAATAAACACAATCACAAATGAGTCCAAATATGGCCTGAACACACGATTCATCAACTCCATATAAGCTGCGGGGGCATTTGTCAACCCAAATGACATCACCAAGAACTCATAATGCCCATAACGAGTGAGAAAGGCCGTCTTAGGGACATCAGACGCCCTAATCCTCAATTGATGGTAACCAGATCTCAAGTCTATCTTGGAAAACACTATAACACCCTGAAGCTGGTCAAATAGGTCATCAATCCTCGGCAAAGGATACTTATTCTTAATAGTAACCTTATTCAGCTGTCGGTAGTCAATACACATCCTCATTGAGCCATATTTCTTCTTAACAAACAACACTAGATCACCCCAAGGAGAAACACTAGGCCTAATGAAGCCTTTATCCAACAAATCCTACAACTGCTCCTTCAACTCCTTCAACTCTAGCGGGGCATACGGTACAGCGGAGTAGAAATATGCTGAGTGCCCGGAGACAACTCAATTCAAAAATCAATATCCCTGTCGGGTGGCATACCCGGAAAGTCAGCAGGGAATACCTCTGGAAACTCACGAACCACGGGCACAGACTCCACAGAAGGAACCTCGGCACTAGAATCACGAACATAGGCCAAATAGGCCAAACAACTCTTCTCGACCATACGTTGAGCCTTCATATATGAAATAACTCTACCGGAAGAATGACTAGGAGTCCCTATCCACTCCAAAGGAGGTACTCCTGGTAAGGCCAGCGTCACAGTCTTGGCATGACAATCCAGAATAGCATGGTAGGGGATAGCTAGTCCATCCCCAATATAACATCAAAGTCAACTATATCAAGAACCAAAAGGTCTACCTAAGTCTCCAAACCACCAATAACCACTAAGCATGAACGGTAGACTCGATCTACCACAATGGAATCGCCCACCGGTGTAGACACATATACAAAAGCACTCAGGGAATCACGGGGCATGCTCAAATAAGGGGCAAAATATGAAGACACATAAGAAAAAGTAGAACCCAGATCAAATAACACCGAAGCATCTCGGCTGCAAACTGAAATCGTACCTGTGATAACCGCATCAGAGGCCTCCGCCTCAGGCCTGGCAGGAATAGCATAGCACCGGGGCGGAGCCCCTCTAACCTGAAAATCTTTGGGTCGACTTACTGTGGCCTGACCTCTACCTCTCATGGCCTGTACTCCACCTCTATGAGTCTGACCTCCACCTCTGGCACCACGACCTCCACCCCTAGCTGGCTAAGGGGGTGGGGGTGCACCCGATGCCGGAACCATGGCACGAGAACTCTGATACTGAGAACTACCAGAAGCTCGGGGGAAATACCTAACAATATGCCCCGAAACACCACAGGAATAACAAGACCTCTGCTGCTATGGTTGCTGACTCTGAAATTGACCCTGACGACTCGGATAACCACCCTGGAAGCTCTGAAGCGGCGGTGCACTGATAGGTGCTGGTGGTGCACTAATAGGAGCTGGTGGTGCACTGCGGGATACCTGAAGTGCCGACTGATATGGTCTAGGGGGATGACCTCCGCCGAAAGAATATCTGCCTCCAGATGAGGCGCCACTGAACCGACCAAAATGACGAGGTCTCTTGTCAGCCCCCTGACCACCACCCTATGACAAAATCATCTCAATCCTCCTGTCCACATTGGCCGCATCCTGGAATGAAATATCAGTACCTTACTTCCTGGCCATCTGAAGTCTGATGGGCTGAGCTAAACCCTCAATAAACCTCCTCACTCTCTCACGATCAGTGGGGAGTATCATAATATCATGCCTGGCTAGAATGATGAACCTGGTTTCGTACTGAGTGACAGACACAGAGCCTTACTGGAGACGCTCAAACTGCCTGCGGAGATCCTCTCTCTGAGTAACTGGAAAAAACTTCCCCAAGAATAACTCGGAGAACTGAGACCAAGTCAAACGTGCAGATCCAATTGATCCGGTCAAGCAATAGTCTCTCCATCAAGTCTTGGCGATACCAGACAGACGAAATGTAGCAAAGTCAACTCCATTGGACTCTACTATGCCCATGTTCCGAAGAACCTCATGATAGCTGTCCAAGTAATCCCGGGGTCCTCTGATGGTGCACCAGTGAAAGTAGTAGGGAATAACTTGGTGAATCTATCCAATCTCCATATAGAATCTGCTGACATAGCTGCTCCCTCAACTGCCGATGCCACAATACCCTGGCTGAGCTATTCCGGCTCTCTGAGGTGCCGGAGTCTGAAACGGAGGATCTAACTGCTCTGGTGTGCGAGTATCAGGAGCCTGGATCCCTCCCCCAGACTGGGAGACGGCTGGTGCAGTAGGAAGAAGACCGACTTGAGCCACACACTCCATAAGACCCACTAGGCGGACTAGAGCGTCCTAAAGCACCGGGGTGGCAATAAACCCCTCTGGGACCTGAGCTGGTCCAACCGGGACTGTCTAAGCGGGAATCTCCTCAGCAAGCTCAACCTGAGTATCCTCCACTGGGGCTGCTGCTCTGGGCTGAGCCCCGCCCCGGCCTCTAGCACGTCCTCGACCTCGGCCCCTCGTAAGAGCTGTGATAGGAGTATCGGGCTGCTGATCGGAACTTGGGGAGGCACGCGTCCTCGCCATCTGCGAGAGAGTAGAATAGAAACTCAATTAGTATTTAGAATTCATATCGCACGACATAGAAGAAGAAATGTTGAGTTATTCCTAACTTTGCAGCCTCTAGGGGATAAGTACAGACGTCTCCGTACCGATCCCTCAGACTCTACCAAGTTTGTCCGTGAGTTGTGAGACCTAAGAAACCTAGTGCTCTGATACCAACTGTCACGACCCGAAATCCCACCTTCAGGTCGTGATGGCATCTAACGTTGAACCCGCTAGACAAGCCAACGTTTCAGTTAATTTACTAACTTTCTTTACTTAAGTCATTTAAAATTGAAAGAATGAACCTAAACGGTTAATAATAATACGGAAGCTGCGAGTTTATATATTAATATAATAATTGTCACAAAATTTTCGTACATAATCCCCCAGAATTGGTGTCACAAAATCTCACGGACTGTCTAAGATTACTATAACAAGAGTCTGAAATGAACAATACAACTGTCCATGATACCAAGATAAGACAAAAATGAAAAGATAGAAGGTGACGCCAAGGTCCACGAACGTCTGCGGAACTACCTCAGTTTCGCCTATATGGACTGAAGGATACTCCCTCTAACGGTGCCCACTGGGTCCGGCTGCGTAATCTGCACAACATAAAGAAGTGCAGGTGTAGCATCAGTACAACCGACCCCATGTACTGAGTAAGTGTCGAGCCTAACCTCGGCGAAGTACTGACGAGGCTAGACATGACAACAATAATTTACCTGTACAGTTCTATAATATATACCATAGAAAATAGCAAGAAATAAGCAGTTAAGCATGGTAATACGGGGACAAGTAATGGGGGTAACAAGTGATAATCAAAGGTGAATAACTGAACACCCAACAATACAAAAGAAACAGGTCAACAGGAAATAGTAACTCAAACAAGTATGTACACGACATCACCCTTCGTGCTTTTACTCTCGTCTTCACAATTCAATACATTTATAATTGGGCACGACATGTTCCTTCGTGCTTTTAAATGTAAAGTCATGGCACGACATCACCCTTCCTGATTTTACTCTTTTCCTCACTGTGCAATGTATAAATGAAAGCAATATAAATCATGGCACGGCATCACCCTTCGTTCTTTAACTCTCTTCCTTACTATGCAATGTATAAATGAAAGCAATATAAATCATATACTCTCTTCCTCACTATGAAATGTATAAATGAAGCAATATAAATCATGGCACGGCATCACCCTTCGTGCTTTACACTCTTCCTCACCCAAATCAAAAACAAATAACAACTTGGCAAGGAATTCAACAGTGTGAAATACAGTTCATAACCACCCAACAAGGGGAATATCAACCAAAATAGTAACATTGCTCGGAAAGGGACTCAACTATAACCAATCTCTTACGAGTACATAACTTAATGAATTGGATCCTCAACAGAGACATCATCTTACAAGTACTTAAGCAAGTATTCTCAGCAATTAAACAACTTCCCAAAGGAAACTACTTCGTAACACAATAAATATCAGAGTAATAACATGTAATTCACCAAAATAGACNTCGCTTTCCCTCTCGAATCCAACTCCGCAACGATAGTATCTAGACATAATCGACTCAATAATATCAATAATGACTTAATAATTCAATTCCAAAGTCTAATTGTAGATTTCCCATCATTCTTCCAAAAATACCAAAAATCGACCCCGGGCGCGCTTGGTCCAAACACGAGGTTCGGACCAAAACCCGATCACCCATTCCCCCACGAGCCCGACTATACAATTTGTTTTGAAATCCGACCCCAAAACGAGGTTGAATTTCCAAAAATTTAAAAATCCCTAACTCTACCCAAAGTCCCAATTTCTACCCTTTAAACCCTAGGATTCTTGATGGTAATTGATGGAAAACCTTAGAAAGTTGAAGAAAATCGGTTAGTGAACACTTACCTACGATTTGGGAAGAAATTCTCTTGAGAAAATCGCCCTAGGTCTTCTATTTTTGAGAAAGAGTGAGAAGAAGAACGTCTGAAAATGTTTTTAATAAACTTCACTGCTTGAGTCTCGCACCTGCGGTAATTGAGTCGCACCTGCGATCTCGCAGGGGCGGAAAAGGGATCGCACATGCAGAATAAAACCAAGCCCACAGGGGGCCGCGCCTGCGAAAACTTGCCCGCTCATGCGGAACTTCTTTTGCGGAGCATGGTCCGCATCTGCGAGAGGGACCACACCTCCGGACACATCGGCGCGCCTGCGATCTCGCACCTGCGGCCCTAGGCTCGCAGGTGCGGGTACACCAGAACTGGTGCACCAGCAGTTCTTCCTTGAGTTCAAACACTCCGAACACCTACCCGAAACACCCCCGAGCCCTCGGGGCTCAAAACCAAATATACACACATCCTCAAAAATATCCTACGAACTTATTCGAGTAATTACACCACCAAAATAAAGTCAAAAACAATGAATTAAGCTCCAAAATCTATAGAATTTCTTCAAACTTCATAAACTATCAAATTTTCCATTTTTTATTCGAAACACGTCAAACCAAGTCCGTTTCTTACCAAATTTTACAGATAACTCATATAACACATATTGAACTTGTTCCGGGCTCCGGAACCATAATACAGGCTCGGTAACACAGGTTTCACATCAAAGTTTATTTCCAAAAGTCTTTATAATTTTCAGAAAAGAATGTTCTTTAAAAATTCATTTCTCGGACTTGGGACCTCGGAATTCGATTACGGGCATACGCCCAAGTCACATATTTTCCTACAGACCCTCCGGGACCGTCAAATTAGGGGTCCGGGTACGTTTATTTAAAATGTTGACCGAAGTCAACTTTAATTAAATACTTATTATAAAAACATCATTTTATCAATTTTCTACATAACAGCTTCCCGGCTATGCGCCCGGGCTGCGCATGCACATCAAGGTGAGATTAACGGAGGCTTTCAGGGTCTTAGAACACAGTTTTAGTTAAATTTACACAGGACGACCCTTTTTGGGTCATCACACCTGTCTAACTTTGTGAGGGGAAAACTACCCCTAGGTGTTGTAATTGATATTTTCTACTTGTCACGGGGGCTACGTACGCACGAGGTGACGGGAGTCCGTACGTATCTATATTCATGTTATTGTCCGGGTAGACTCAGATTCACGCCATGTTATAACTGTACTATTTGAGTTGTATCTTGCCTAATAGATTCCTTTATTATATGTTAAAATTAGATACTAGACTTGTGTAGGGCGGTGGACTCGTTATTGTAGAGATCGGATGAACTTTATGACTTTCCAAGCAATAATTGTACTCCTCTTACGAATTTCCCCCGCGTTACGCGTTCTCATCGAAGGTCTTTCCCCAAAGCTTTCCTAAAATTCACATGTCCCTTCGTGAGTGGGGCCAAGGACCCGTCAAATCTTTCTTATTCTAATGGGAGCGGGTCGTTCGCCTCGGCATGATAGATACATATATGTATCGTTCGACCCTCGGCAGTGTGTACACTTTATGGGATCGGGTCGTTCGCCTCAGCAGGATTATGTACCACACTCTCATGGGAGCGGTCCGTTCTCTTCGGCATTATATAATAGATGTATCTATGATTATATACCAAATTATGATGGTATCGGTCCGTACGCCTCGACACTTCTGTAAAAAATCTTTCTATGGAATCATGTGTATAATTTGTAAAAAGGCTAGTGTATCTGGGAGTTTTCCTGATTTGAATTATGACGACCCGTCTGGTAGGTCCATTATATATATAGATGCTCCGGTTGAGGAGGAAATTTCTTATTGAGAGTTGAGTTTATTGTAGAGAGGGGGATTTACCACGTATTTATACTTGCTCATTTCGTTAATTTACACTGCCTCATATCTGTTTACTTCTTGATGTATCTGTCTTATTGGACCACTAGTAAGTGTCGATGTCGATCCCTCGTCACTACTTCTTTGAGGTTAGGCTAAATACTTACTGGGTACGCGTTGATTTACGTACTCATGCTACACTTGTTGCATATTTTTTTGTGTGTAGGTATATACATGTCTGGTGATCTTTTGGGCATAGAGGCGCGACTATTGAGCTGCATTTTCATGAAACGATCCGGAGCCTCCAGAGTCTCCATCAGAGTTATTTGTATTTCTTCTTTCTAATTTGTATCTCAGACGGATGTTGTATTTTATTTTATTCCTAGTTGATGCGCATGCACTTATGACCCATGGGTTGTTCACTATTGTAGTGGCAAAAAGTATTATCATTTACCCTGTAAATGTTATCTCTTACTATTTAATTGAAGGAAATTATGATTTCAAAGATACTAAAATGAGTAATGAAGTTAATAATTTAATTTTTGGCTTGCCTGTATAGTGTTATACACTATCATGAGCTTTAATAAAAAATCCAATAAGTCTCTATATACTTAATATATGTTTCGCAAATAAAAGAACCTGAGATTTAGCAGTTGTATCATGTAATTTTTTCAAGTATTGATGTATCAAATTCAATTCATATACAATTTTGAGGCAATTTTAATACAATTTTGAAACACCTCTTATAAAATTGTTGTACAATTATGATATAATGTTGTATTATAATGTGGCAATTGCAACAGATAGTGGTTTCCATGGACGCTATTTAGAGATTAAGTATTTATTTTGTTCGGAAATTTTAAACTTAAAATCTTAACTTAGGACATTTTTATCCTAGAAAATTAAACTAAAAAATAAAATTCAAAATGCAATGTTAATTCCTAAATAACAGTCCTTTAGAGTGGCAATCTGATATCATTTCTACTATTATACTTGTATTAGTATTGTGTCAGGTTGTTTTACAAATTGATGTATCATATACACTTATCATACACTTACGATACAATTTAAAATAATTATGATACAATTGTGATACAATTTCGAACTTCTTCCTCTTCAAGTTTTCATATGAAATTCCACCGAAAACCAGCAACAAACTCCATCACTAGCACAAATCACCAATAATCTTATCTTTTATTTTCAGATTGAAAATCAAAGAGGAAGAACACATCACATACAAAAGACATTCAAAACAATAAAAACTAAAATAGTTATAATAAAAAAAGTTGTATTATACTTGTAATAGTATTATATCAAATTTTATTTCTATGCATTGATTGATGTATCAGATAGAATTCAGATATAATTATCATATAGTTATGTTATAGTCCTGAAAGAATTACGATACAATTGTGATATAATTATCATATAACTAGTATTAGTACCCACACGATGCGCATATACAAATCATATTAAATTATGATGTAGGTTGTTTGAATCATGTGCAAATAACTTTAAAATATAAACCTCTCGGATAAAAATTATATAACATTATATATTAATTATGAAGTAGGATATGAAATTATTGTTCAAATCTCGTAGTGCACAACCTATTTTGTTTAAATTTGTAGCAACCTAACCCCTTGATCTTAGTACGTGCATTCCGTTTCGCTGTCAATATTATACTAAGCATATCATGTTGTAATCTGTCTTGTATGAGCACATTATATCATTTTATTTTTTTACAAACTCCTTGTTATCACTTTGTTTTTATCTAAAAGTTAAATATGTCTTATTCATCACATTATTTTTACGCAAATTTATTTTTCTTTTATTTTATTGTACTATTTATTATTTAATATTATTGTACTATCATATAATTTTTTATTAGCTTAATAATTAAATTAATGTCTTGTTTATTATTCTTTTAATAGTATTTAATAAATTGGTATTTTTTTATGTTTGTATCCTCTTATTCGAAATTTTCTAATCATTTAAATTTATTATAATATTTTTAAATATAATTTAAAATTTTAATTTATTTATTTGTAATTAATTTAGTGCATAAATGTGATGACCCAAAAAGTCATCTTATGTAATTTAAGCTATATCTGTGGTTCCGAGGCTCCGAGAGCCTCCATTAGTCTCACCTCGATATGCATGCGCAGCCCGGGCGTGTAGCCGGAAAGCTATTATGTGAAAATTTGATGAAAATGAGTTTTGATAATTAATAAATGAATATAGTTGACTTTGGTCAACTTTTCTGGTAAACGGACCTGGACCCGTGATTCGACGGTCCCGGAGGGTCCGTAGGAAAATATGGGACTTGGGCATATGCTCGGAATCAAATTCCGAGGTCCCAAGCCCGAGAAATGAATTTTTAAAAGAAATTGTTTTCTGAAAATAATAAAGGATCTTGAAAATGAATAATTATGTGCAAAACCGTGTTACCGGGTCCGTATTATGGTTCTGGAGCCCGGAACAAGTTTAGTATATATGACTTGTCTTTTTGTAAAATTTGGTGAAAAACGGGCGTGAATTGAGTGGTTTCGGATCAAAATGAGGTTTTGAGGTTTTAAAGAATTTGAAATGTGGCTTGGAAAGTGATGTGATGTTCCCGAGGTCCGAGTGAGATTTCGAGACCGGATATAGTTCCGGGGTGTCATTTATAACTTATCTGCAAAGTTTGATGTCATTCCGAGCAGTTTAGGCCGGTTCGGCGTATTG
>ML285951.1:0-46812 GCA_005239495.1 Nicotiana undulata
ACATGAAAATCAGTTATAAAGCTATTCTAGATCTTTACAAGGATTATGAAAAGGAATTGTCTACTGCTGGAAGATCTCATATTGTCTGTCATGCAATAGAAAGAGTATGTTTGAGCAACTTAACTATCTAAATATATTTTTCCTTAATCCATTTCTCGCTCTGTTTTACTTTCTGTACGTCTTTTAGTGATCCGTAACTTAATACAATTCAGTCAAAATTATCTAACACTTGAACATGTATGTTTTGTATTCACAGATGAAAGAAGTAGTAAGAAATTATAATGTCGAGTCAACATGGTTTATTGAAGGATATATGCCACCTGTTTCTGAATACCTAAGCAATGCACTAGCAACTACTACATATTACTACCTTGCGACGACATCGTATTTGGGCATGAAGTTTGTGACGAAGCAAGATTTTGAGTGGTTGTCAAAGAATCCTAAAATTCTTGAAGCTAGTGTGATAATATGCCGAGTTATTGATGACACAGCCACATACGAGGTATGAGTTGTATCTCACAAACTTATATAATTTAATGTGATTTGGAAAAATAAAGTATTGCGACAACAATTGCGGCAATATAAAAGTTAACGCCTAATCTATCTACCTTTCCAGGTTGAGAAAAGTAGGGGACAAATTGCAACAGGAATTGAGTGTTGCATGAGAGATTATGGCATATCAACAAACGAGGCAATGACTAAATTTCAAGAAATGGCTGAGGCAGCATGGAAGGACCTTAATGAAGGACTTCTTAGGCCCACTCCTGTCGCTACAGAGTTTTTAACTCGTATTCTCAATCTTGCCCGTATTGTTGAGGTTACTTATATACACAATCTCGACGGATACACTCATCCGGAGAAAGTCTTGAAACCTCACATCAATGCCCTACTTGTGGACTCCATCGAAATTTGAGCTGCCCAAACTTCGTTCTTCTTTGATTTGTTGAGAAAGTAGATTTATTTACTACGTTTTATTTGTATCATGTTGTATAAATTTGAGCTACATTTTTGGTTGTGCAGTGCACTTCCTATCTAGGATCTCCTTCAAAATCCTTGTAAGAAATACTGCTACAAGTTTATCATTAATCCATTTCAAGAAAAAATAAAGGAAAGAAAATCAAACAACTCTTGGTGGTCCTTCACTTAATTTATTCCTATTTTATTTTAAGCAAAATAGGAACAATTAGTATTTTGACACACATTCTACTTACAGCTTGTTTGGATGGTTGTTCCGTATTGTACTCTATTGTATTGTACTATATTGTTTGATAAATACAATGTTTGGATAAATTGTGTCGTTTGCCATCGTTTCATGATATCACACACAGCAATATGAGAAACAAACTGGCAATATTATAAAGAAAAATTATGATACATGGTAAAATTATTATATAAAAAGGTAAGGTAAATGATAAAATAAAATCATTTAATAATAATGAAGGGTGAGATTGAAAGAAAAGGACAAGGTAACGACGCGACCACACTAAATCGGTCGTTGCATAAAGTAGCACATTTCGTCGTTATGTAGCGACGGATTTAACGATATGATACGGTACAATAAAATTTAAGTAACAATTAAAATAAATATCGTATTTAAAATAACAATACGAATATAATACCATGGGTAACAACCATCAACAAATTGTTAGATTTGCTTAAAGTTACCTAGTTTTTGTAACATTTTTCTTATAACTAAGGAATTGTCAGTGAATTAGGTAGTTTATGTGCTTCCCTTTTGTTCAATGATATTAAACACAAGAATAAATTACTAATAACACATTTACTACAAAAAAAAATATATCTCTATCTTATTCTACCATAACACTAGATAATTATCTTTTTTTCTCTAGCAACCAAAAGAAAAAAAAAAACATAACAAAAGCGGTATGGTTCAGTTGCACTCTGTAACTTTGGCTCAAATTTTATATATTATATTAAGTGGGCGTTTGGACATAAGAATTGTAAAATTCCAAAAAAAGGTGGAAAAAAATTTCAAGTGAAAATGGTGTTTGAAATTAAAAATTGTGTTTGGACATGAATATAATTTGGGTTGTTTTTAAAGTTTTGTGAGTGATTTGAATGAATTTGAAAAATAACTTTTTGGAGTTTTTCAAAATTTTAAAAATTTCCAAAATCCATCTTCAAGTGAAAATTGAAAATTTTGTGAACAAACATTGATTTCAGAACTAAGTAGTAATCTATTGAATATGTTAGAATATAAAATTTCGACGGCATAACTCAAATAATCATTAAGTTTCGACGATATTAGTAACTCATAAAAAGGTCAATAGGTAAAAACTTACTTGCAACGAGTGTTTTTAAAAAAAAGATAAAAAATAAAAAATAATATATATATATATATATATATATATTTTTTTTTTTTTATTTTTTTTTTTATTTTTTTTTTCTATCAGATACTATATGTTGACATTGAATCAAAATAACAAATAATTTTTTTTTGACAAACAGCGAACGAAATCAGGTAACAATTTCACTTTCATATTAGGACAAATCTGAAATAGAATCGATTCTCATCACATACCTAAGCCCAGGAGCAAATCTAGAAGAGAAGATTGCTACATAAAAGCGAAAATCAGAAATCAGAGCTCAGCACAGCCTGGACAGCGACAATACGGCATTGNTAAAACTGCATCCTTCTGCCTGACTTTCTGTTGGAAAACTCTCATATTTCTTTCCTACCAAATATGATAAACACATGCTGCCAAACAAATCCTATAGATGTGAGAACTTGCAGACTTTCCCTTCACATTCATTTCAGCCCATCTCACTTCTTCAGCCCACCCTTTAGCTCTCTTTTTAATCCCTTGCCATACCAGTATACTATTCCATATTTGTTCTGTTATTCTACATCAAAAAACAGATGTTCAATAGTTTCTGGATCACCCTTGCACATAGGACATGAACTATCTTCTACTAAACTCCACTTTGCCACTCTATCTCGTGTCTGCAACCTTCCATGTAATGCCAGATATAAAATAAATTTCCATCTAGGGACAGTATAGTTATTGCATATGAGCCTTGATACTCTCCTTGAAACTTTGTGTACATCTTATGTATACTGAATTTATCCATCTTCTTGATTTCCTCCTCTTGTACTCCTGCTTCCTCCAGGTATTCTGCAACCTTCAAAATTTTCTGTACAATCCACACATTTACCTTTTTTTGGATTTTTCATGATTTTTTTGATTTATTTTATATCAAAAACTAGTAAATTAATATTTAAACTATTATTAAATAATATGGTCATATAAAAGGAAGTCAATCTTTGGTAATGAAATTAAATATTTATTACGATGGATAAATAAGCTACTACAACGGGTAAAACTGCATTAACAGTGCGATAATTGATATCAGTCTTTACCAACTTATGATCGATTTATTCCTCCGGTGTCTCCTTTTTGCTATAAAGAAACATGAAGGAGGGTGACGATGGTAGCAAACAATTGATATGAAGTGCTAGTTGATTTTTTCTTTTGTTGATAACAATAGCATATATACACGCCTTCCTTTGTCGATGAAGTATTTTAAAAAAACCAAACAAGTAGGATTAAAATGGAGAAGAAAAGGGGAGGAAGAAGCCATTGAAGGTTGTTGAGGTAGGGGCTTAATTCTTCTACTATTTGATTTTGGTTCACACCTCAGCAAAAAGGGTCATTGATTCCTCCGGGGATTGGTTCGCAGATTTACGTGGATGGATAGTCTAAGAGCCCCTTTGGACGTAAGAAATTATCACTTCTTTTTTTAAATCAATGTTACTTCATAAAATTTTCATTCAGAAATTTTCGAAAATTTGAAAAATTTTAAAAAATTATTTTCCAAAAATTTCATTCAAATCACTCACAAAAATTCAAAAATAACTCAAAATTATATTTATGTCCAAACATAACTCTAAATTTCATATACCATTTCCAAACATAACTCTGAATTTGTTCGATTGCTGGTGAACAGAGAATCTAAACAACAAAAAATAATACGGAGGACAAAAAAGAACATCTCTCACATGTAATAAAAGAAGACAAACTCATATTAAGAAATGACAAATTTATCATCCGTATTAGAGATAATGCAAATACTTAATCAACCAACCTCATATCTTGAGATTGCAGAGGCTTGGGTGGCATGCTAGATAGTGTGCAACAACTTTCAGAAAAAAATGAAATGCCTAAAGAGAGTCCGATACAATAAAAATTATAAACAGTATATCTATAGTGAAACGAATAGCATCCACCGGTGATGGAGAAGAGAAAACACAATGAACTTGAAGATTGATGGTGGCTTCTCAATTCTCCATTAGTATACACAATAACTAATAACAATTAATATAGTAATTTATATGCAATGAATTTATATGAGAGTTACTTTGTGTAAAGACCATAAATGAGGGAAGGCGAATGAAGCATAACATTTATTCTTACAATAAGATAAATAAAAAAGTTTTTAAAAAAAGGAAAAAAAGGATAAATCATATATCTTCAGCCTAAAAGAGGTGACACATCATCTTGCATAACTATAATGCTTATGTGTTTCTCCAATCTTAAAAAAATGTGTTTCTCCAAATTAGAATCTAGAATAGTAAAAAACTCTTAAATTTCTTGTACTGCCACATTTTTTTACAACACAATAGAAGAAATTCTTCGATTAACCCAAAGAGATGTACAATAAGCTTCTTAAAGTTGTGTTGACTCCATTCATCTTCTGCTTCATTAGAAAAAGATTGGTCCATAAAGTAGTCAAATAGCATTTCTTTCAGCAAATAGATATTTTTAGGCTAAATAATGAACATACATATTTATTACATAAACCGATCCATCAAACTTTAATTTCTATATAGTTATGAACCTACTTGATTCCAGAATTAAAACAGAAGGAATACAAATAAAATAAAATGATTACAAAAGGGTTGTTCTTATCATCAATTTTACTACACTAAAAAAGTGGCATATATGCATATTCATGAACATTCTTGCAAGTCCAACAATCTAATATCATCATATATGTAATAAAATGAACAAAACCCGAAAAGGAAAAAAAAAGGAAAGACAGTAAAGCAAAACACAAAGGCAGAACACAAGTAAAGAGATACACTATATTCCTTTCAATGATAATAGGTAAAATGTAATACTTCTACATGGATAAGAGAATTTGGATTTTAGAAAAAGCAAAAAAAGGAGAAAAAAGATAAAGCACTTCCTTGAGAAATAAGATGTGCCACATCACCTTTTTTATTCCTAGCTTTATATATATATATATATATATATATAGATAGACGTATAAGTCCGTCGCACTAGTCAAATGAAATTATATAACTACGAGTCGCATTCAAATGAGAAAATAAAACGTATAACTCGCATTTTCAAAGATGATTCATAAGCATTCACTAAAATTTAATTTATAAATCACATTTAACAAATGTTATTTATAAGACACATTTACCTCATGCATTTATAAGTCGTCGTTAATGATTTGAATTTATCAAATACGATTTATAAGTCATATGTAACAAAGTCGCATTTGCTGAAGGCGATTTAGTTGTTACACGTACGTTTTTTTTTGTTTCAAAATAATTTTAAAACTCCAACGTGAAACTACTCCTCAATTTGAAAGGTTATTTTCTTTATTTATATATTTTCATTTTCTATTATGTCTAATTTTAATTTTTCATTTGCTTTTTATTTTAATATATTTTTAAAACGCCAACTTGAAACCACTTCCCAATTTGAATGGGTAATTTTTTATTCGTTTTTTATAGCTAATTATAAGATATCTATAATTATTAATTCAAATAAAGTAACCAGTTATATCAAAATTTAAAATTCAATTTTTTTTTAGTTAGAAAGGTAGTTTAGTTTTTCATAAAACTCCAACTTGAAACTACTCCCAATTTTATTTTTTTTGGTAACTAAGTATTTTATTACCAAGTAACAATATTTACAACGCACTAGCTATTACAAAATTTTCTCTAGGGTACCACCTACTGGACATGAAGCCCCAGTTTGGTGATACCTAGCGTTTGCTACTTCTATTGCTTCTTCTTCTTCCACTACTGTGTCGTATTCTAGCTAACTTCCGGATACCAATTCAATGTGGCCATTGTATCTAGATAAGGGAATTTAGCTGCCCTTATGTGCACTTCCTGGATGATAAGATGAAGTATAGTAGTGTATGTCCTTCTCTTCTTCTGAAAGATCACAAAATTCCTCTCTTGCCAACAGTGATAAACAGCAGTTGCTAGTGTCATTCCACATATTGCTGCCCTTGCACTCTTTCCTTTGGTCACCTTTGCCAGCCATGTTATTTCTTCCTGCCATGCATGTTGTGTTCTTCGTATTCCTTGCCATCTCAGTAAATCATTCTTGATTCTCTCTGTTATCTCACACTTAAAGAACATATGTTGCACTGTCCCATTTTCCTTGTTACGCAAAGAGCATGTTTGTTCTGTAATTACACCCCATCTTGCCAATCTCTCTTTGGTTGCTAGCCGTTGTTGAATTGCCATTCTTAAAATGAATATCCACTTGGGCTGCCCTTGGTTATTGCATACTAACTTCCTCCATGGCACTTTTTGAAATTCTCCTTGTAAGGACCTGTATAAACTGAACACTTTACCATCCTCTGAACATCTTCTTCATTAAGTTCTGCCTTAGCAAAGTACTTCTTAGCCTGAAAAATCTTTTGCACTGCCCAGGAAGCACTCTTTGGTTCTGTACTCCAGACTGTGTGGCCCTTGATATAGTAAGTATGTACCCAATGTACCCATAGCTTCTCCTTCCTAGTACAAATACTCCATAGCAATTTGCATATAGCAGCTTTATTCCACAGTGCCACGTCAATGAAATTCAATCCCCCTATAACCTTAAGATAGCATAGTTTCTCCCAGGCTATCAAAGCCTTTTTAGTTGGTTCAGCATTACTTGTCCAAAGAAATCTTCTACATATAGGTTCTATGAACTGTATAACTTTCTTAGGCAATATAAAAATATGTGCCCAAAATGTTTGTATAGCAAACAACACGCTCTTCACAAGTACTGCTCTACCTGCATATGACAAGAACTTTGTGGTCCAACTCTGAATCCTGCTCAACATCCTCTCTATTAGAGGCTCACACTGTATAGTAGACTATCTCTTAGCACTCAACGGCACCCCTAAGTATCTGAAAGGCAGTTCTCCCTTTGTATAACCAAGCAGGTCAATAATTTGTTGCTGAATCAAGTTGCACACCCCTCCAAAATAAATGCAACTTTTATTTGGATTGGCAATTAGTCCTGATGCTGCAGAAAATTGATGGAAATGTTGGTGTAAGATCCGTACAGATTGTACATCTACGCACTAAGTTAAACCTGGCACACCTTGGGTGGAATCTAAACTTCTTGTTTTCCTTCAGTGTCTTCAAAGATCTACTCAAGTACTTCATAGACAAAACAAACAGGAAGGGGGAGAGTGGGTCTCCCTGCCTTAACCCTTTCCTTGCCTCAAATGGTGCAGTTGGTCTACCATTGATAAGGACTGAGTAGGTTACTGTTCTAATGCAAGCCATTATCCACCTCACAAATAATTCAGGAAAATTCAGTAACCTCAGCACTTGTTCTATGTACAACCACTCCACAGAATCATAGGCTTTCTGCATGTCTATTTTAAGCATACATCTTGGAGATATATTATTTCTTCCATAACCTTTAACCAATTCATGACTCATAAGTATATTATCTGTAATCAGTCTTCCAGGTACAAAAGCAGCTTGACAATTATCCACCAAATCTTTCATCACCCCTTGCATTCTTGTAGTGATCACCTTTGAGATGATCTTATATAAAACTGTACAACATGAAATAGGTCTGAATTCTCTTATGTTTGTTGGATTCTGAACTTTTGGTATCAATGTGATTGTTGTGCAATTAATAGCTTTACACATATCTGTACTCTCAAAAAACTCTTGAATTACTGCAATAACTTCCTCTCCCACAATGTGCCATGTCTTCTTAAAGAAATAGGAATTGTACTCATCACACCCTGGTGCCTTGTTGTCATCAATGCCCATTAAAGTTTGCTTCACTTCTTCTCTGCTAACAGGTCTGATTAACTGTAGTTGTTGCCTCTTGCTTAGAACATAGCCATTCTGCATAATCTCTTAATTGATCACTGGTAGCCGTGTTGCTGCAGTACCAAGTATCCCCTGTAGAAACTTAGGATTTCTGCCTCCACCTCATCTGGATTTTGTAATAGATTCCCATTGTTGTTGATTAACCTGCCAATGTTGTTCCTTGCTTGTCTATTTTTCATGATAACATGGTAGAATGATGTATTAGAATCTCCAAGATTAAGCCATTGTATCCTAGAATTTTGTTTCATAATGCTCTCCTCCACCATCAACCATTTTTCCAGTTCCAATTTTGTATCTCATTCCAGTTCAATCTGCTCAACATATTTGCTTGGGATAATCATTTGACTTTGCAGATTTTCTAATATCCCCCTAGCATCTTGTATCTTGTTATCAATTCCACTGAACTCTTCCTTGTTCATCTGCTGCAATGCCCCTTTCATCTTCTTAAGTTTGTTCCACACTACTAGCATTGTATGTCTACCCTTTCTAGTTCTCCAATTATGTTGAACTGTCTCTTCAAAGGAATTCAAACTTGGCAAGCAGTTAAGGAATTTGAAAGGTTTCCCACCTGCTTGGTTGTTGGTGTTAAAACTCACACTTAATGGGCAATGATCTGATAACCAGGATTCATAGACATCCTCTCCATGTTAGGCCACTTTTGTATCCATTCAGCATTAACCATGATTCTGTCAATCCTGCTATGTACATGGTTATTAGTCCATGTATATTGTCTTCCCACAGTTTTTAGCTCATCTACTTTAGTATCCAATAAGAACTGTTCGAAATCTCTTGTCTCCACCTCTTGCACAGAACTGCCATTAAATCTATCCTCACTAGTTAGGATAGTATTAAAATATCCCATTATAAGACAAGGACTACTTATACTAATTATGGACCTCAACAACTCCTCCCATAGATTCTTCATGTCTTGCACTGTATGCTTATCATAAACAGCACAATGATAGAAATTGATGTTCTGCTGCATTATAGTGACCTTTCCCAGTATAAATTGTTCATGAGTTCTGATCAGTGCATAATCCATCTGAGTAGAGTCCCATACAACCCAAATTCTACCTCCAGAAGCTTCATTATAATTATCCACCCATTTCCAATTGTTTAAAGCCTTTCTTATTACATAATCAGCATTACTCCTCTTCACTCTATGCTCTATTATGGCTATCAATACTACTTTATTTGTTCTGCAGAATTTTTTTAGTTCTTTTTGTTTGTACACTTTATTCAAATCCCTTACATTCCATTCTATGAAGTTCATCATGATATGATAGATAATTGTAAAGTTCCTTCCCTAGCCTTCTTGTTCTGCTTCTCCTTTTCTCCTTGGGCTTCATACATTTGGACTATTTTTTTAGCAGTATCAACCAGTGCTTTGAATGCATTACCAATGTCCACTTCCTTCTCCCTTATCACTTCTGCATGCTTTTTTGTAGCAGATTTACCTCGAGCTACTTGGAATTGTGGTTCAACTTCTGGATTACTCTGCTGCACAGTTGGAGTTTCCTCCAATCGTTCAATGAATCTCCCTTGGTCATCAATTTTATCAGCTACATGTTCAAGTACACTAACTTTCCTCCATTCCTGTTTCTGCACTTCTTCCCCAGTCCTTTGCATCATTTCATCCTGCTTCTGCTTTCTTTGGTCCTTGCATATATGGCCTAGTTGACAACACTTCTGGCAATACGGTGGCTTCCAATCATAATGTACCAATTGCTCTAACACCTTGCCTTTAGGATCACAGAGCGTGATCTTCTCTAGCAGTGGCCTTGTAACATCCATTTCAATTAGGACCCTGGCATATGAAATTCTCTCTGCAATTGTTGTGCAAGCATCAACATATAATGGTTTTCCCAATCCACTTACCATCTTACTTAAAGCTTGGTTACCCCACAAGTGAAGTGGCAGAATTGGAAACTTGATCCACAGGGGAATAGTTCTCAGCACTTCTTCATTGAAATCAAAACTTTCCGACCATTGCCTCATGATAACTGGCCTACTATTAATTGTATAAGGCCCATTCATCATCACCCTCTCCTTCTCTTCATTAGTACTAAGCAAAATAATGAAATAGCCATCGTTATGGAATAACACCTTAGGTTTCTGCACATTAGCCTACTGATTAGTGATGAATCTTTCAATAGCTCCAATTGATGAAGTATTCCCCACCACATAGAGTATAACAGCTCTAGTCCACTTTAGGTTTTCCTCTTCAATGTCCTCATCCATCAACTGCACTACTACTTCACCATCCTTCAACACTGGGGGAATGCATGTTAGATTCATACCTTTCGCTACTAATTTATTCTCCTGAAGTAATCCTGCCCATGATCGTCCCTTATCTACTGTTGGAATTGAGCTCTTCTATTGATTTTCCTTCTGATCATCCTTAGCATTAGTCCTATGTTCCTTGCTTGGGCTTGCATGCATTGTTCCATTGGTTTGTACCACACTCGAGCTGAGTTTCTCACTTATAATCCTCATTATGCTAATTCCGCTGCTAGAATTCTCCTTAGATGTCAAATTTTTGCTGGAATTCACTGGTGTTACTGCTTAATTTCGATAATTGCCTAGATCTGGCCAATTTGCTTCACTGTCCTGTTCTAGCTCCTCCTCCTGCATTTTCTCCTTAGCTTTAGCCTTTCCTTTTCCTTGTTCGCATGTGCTACCCGCCATCGGCTTCTTGTCCATTGATGGTGTTTTGGTGTTGTTCTTCCTCGGCCTTCCTCTTCCTCCCATTTCCGGTGAAGGCGCAAGTTAGTCAGTCACCTAACGTGCGCCGACAGAGAAAATTTGGTTGAAGGCCTTTTTACTACTACTTCCAAATTTGAATTGGCAATTTTTTATTTTTTAATTTCGTTTTTTATTTAAAATGATTTTAATGTTATTATTATTATTAATATTTTTGTTTTTTTATTATAGCTAATTTACTTTTTTCTTATTTTTCGTTTACATCTTAAAACAACTTTATACTCCAACTTGAAACTACTCCCCAATTTGAATAAGTAGTTATTTTTTTTTATTTTTTTATTTTTTTAATAAAGCTAATTATAATATATCTATATTTATTATTTCATAAAGGGTAACCAATTAATTAATTAAGAAGATTTTTTTTCTAGTTATAATATAGTTTATTTTTTCTTGATAAGCCACTTTTAATTATTAATATTTTTGTTTTTTTATTGTAGTTAATTTAATTTTTTTTTATTTTCGTTTTTTAATTTTAAAATAGCTTTAATACTCCAACTTGAAGCTACTCCCCTATTTGAATGAGTAGTTATTATTATTATTTTTTTATATTTTTATTTTTTAATATAGCTAATTATAAGATATGTATATTTATTAATTCAAATAGAGTAACCAATTAATTCATAATTTAAGAAGTTTTTTTTAGTTAAAAATTTAGTTTATTTTGTCTTAATAATGGCACTTGGCTTTTTGTGGTTATGCTACTTGTCTTAATAATGTGCTTTTGCCTCACCTTTTATTATATACTAGTAGTCGTCTCGCGCGATGCGTGGACAATATTAAAAATATTAATTAAATTAAATTATGATCATGCTTGTTTTAAAATTTGATCGTATTGCTTTAATAAGTTTCAATTGTCATCTTATTTTTCAATACAGTATACATAACAATAAAATCTTTATTAAATTAAGTCTTGTATAGTCATTGAATAATTTTTTCATTCTGTATTTTTCTTTATTATATTATCTAATGTTTAGTACTATTACATTGTTAATAGAATTTTTATTAACAAACTTTGTTTAATATTTTGTCGTATAATTTATTAATATTGAGATTTTTTTTTTTTTTAATTTTTTTAATACTGAATAAAATCTCTATAAATTAATCATCGAATAATTTTTTCGTTCTGCATATTTCTATATTAAATTATCTAGTTTTTAGTATTATTACATTGATAATAGAAACTTTTATTAGCATATTACTTTATTTAATATTTTTGTATGTTACTTTCTTTTTGTAATATAATAGAATTTTTTTATTTATTAAAAACAATAAAAAATGATTCAAACAAAAGAAACAAAGAAATTAACTAACCTAAACCAACACAACACTCACCCCTATTTGAGTAGTTAATTTTTTTGTGTCTTTCTGTTCATTTTCTTTTTTAAAAGTAATTTTTAAATCTCCAAATTTGCAGGAGATTTGTCCTAAAATATGACACTTGTTAAGTTTTTGTTGTTACACTTGGCATCATCACATTGATTTGTTTTTTCTATTTTATGGAGATATTTTTTTTATTTTAAATTATAGTTTATTTTTCTCAATAATATTTTCTGATTTTTAATGAATAAATACACATTTATTTATAAGAAAAAATTAATTTAACAAAAGAAACCAAGAAATTAACCAACTTAAACCAACACTCACCCATGTTTGAGTAGTTAATTTTAGGTAGCTAACTTTTTTATGTCTTTTTTTTTTCTGTTTTGAAAAATAATTTTTGAATCTCCAAATTTGTAGGAGGTTTGTCTTAAAATGTGATTTTTTTTTTTTTGTTATACTTGATATTATCACATTGATTTGCTTCACTTATCCTATATAGATAGATATAGATTTTTGTATGCTACTTTTTTTTTAATAATATAATAGAAGATACATACTTTATTATTTTATATTTTTCTATTACTCTCGTTAAAATTTTCTGAATAAATAATCTTGTCATTTTTAAGAAGAAAAACAAAATTATTAAATAAAAAGAAATTTTAAATTACTAGTTTTTTTATTTTTTGTAATTTAAGTTTTTTAGTTATTTATTTTAAAATAATTTTAAAACTTCAACTTGAAACTATTTTTCAATTTGAATGGACATTTATTTTAAAGTTTATTGTTTCTTATTATAAAATATTTTATTTTATTATTTTATAGATATTTAAATTTAGAAACAATAAGAAATAATTAATTATTAACTAAATAACTAATTATTAACTACTTATGCCATGTGATTTTTTTCTAGGTTGCCACTTGACGTAGAAAGAGAGGACTGTTTCCTTCCCTTTTAATAATATATACATATAGATTTATGATCCAAAAATATTACTTTTATTTAAGATAATTTTCCTTCCCAAAATATAGGAATTATTTCACGCAATAGAGCAGAAGTCGTCTATAGATTTAAAATTTATTTTGTTGTGATGTGAGACTTGGGACAAGTCGGAACTGGAAGCTTTTTCGTAAGAACATTCCGGATGTCTTAGGAGGACTTTATTTTTATTTTCTTGCATATACTCATTTCCACGTCAGCGAGAGGAAGCACTTTTTTGTGTAGAGGGACGTAGAAAACTCGAGAAGCAGACATTTCACCTCCTCCCTCAAGGCAACTTCTTTCGCTTGATAGAAGAACCTAGAATTCTTCTGCATTCCTATATAAGCCGTCCTCTCCTTTCCTAACGAAAATCAGATTCGAAGTCTTCTTACGAAATTCTCCATTCCTAGCGTCCTAGAAAAGCTTCGCATTCTCTGCAATTTCTCAAATGGCTGAGGCTGAAACCTTCGCGTTCCAGGCTGAGATTAACCAGTTGTTGAGCTTGATTATTAACACTTTCTACAGCAACAAGGAGATTTTCCTTCGGGAACTTATTAGCAACTCTTCTGATGCATTGGACAAAATCCGATTCGAGAGCTTGACGGATAAGAGCAAGCTCGATGCTCAACCTGAGCTCTTCATTCGACTTGTTCCGGATAAGGCCAACAAGACCCTCTCCATTATTGATAGCGGAATCGGCATGACTAAAGCAGGTAATCACATTGTTCTTCTACCATTACTATTCTGTTGTTTGTTGTTCAGTGTTAAACCGCTCTGTTTTTCTCCGTGAGATTTATCGGCGCTGGCTTTTCCTAGACTTTTGTTTCAATGAATTTTTTTTATCTGTATGTATATTTTGCTGTATGTTTAATGTTAGGAAAGTGCATTAGTGTATGGAGAAATTAGTAATTTCTGCTTGAATTTAATTGTCTGTTGGAAAAACGTGTATTAATATACAAGCGCTGGTACTATTGTCATGATTTTCCCATTGATCCTTGGAGGAAATTTAATTTCACAAATCGATGCATGCAGTTTAATTATCTGGTACTAATGGATTGATACCAATGGTGCATATTCTAGGAGGAGGATGATTGAGTTGATTTTTAAGGTTCTACAGATTTAGTTGTAGACTGGATACTGATGATTCTGTTTTGTTCTGTGGTTTTGAATAGATTTGGTCAACAATTTGGGTACAATTGCAAGGTCCGGTACAAAGGAATTTATGGAAGCGTTGCAGGCTGGTGCTGATGTGAGCATGATTGGTCAATTTGGTGTTGGTTTCTATTCTGCTTACCTCGTAGCAGAGAAAGTCATTGTGACCACCAAGCACAACGATGATGAGCAGTATGTCTGGGAATCACAAGCTGGTGGTTCATTTACTGTCACAAGGGATGTCAATGGAGAGCAATTGGGCAGAGGAACTAAAATAACTCTCTTCCTTAAAGAAGATCAGGTAAGCAGCAGTATTTCCTATAGGAATGGTTATGCATAAATTCATTAGTTAGTAGGCCTAATTCAGAAGTGATCGTAATTTAATTTGGGTTGTGACGTGCAGTTGGAGTACTTGGAGGAAAGGCAAATCAAGGATCTCGTAAAGAAGCACTCTGAATTCATTAGCTACCCAATTTACCTCTGGACTGAGAAGACTACTGAGAAAGAAATCAGTGATGATGAAGATGATGAGCCCAAGAAAGATGAGGAGGGTGCTGTTGAGGAGGTTGACGAGGATAAAGAGAAGGAGAAAGGCAAGAAAAAGAAGATTAAAGAGGTTTCTCACGAGTGGCAGCTCATCAATAAGCAGAAACCAATCTGGTTGCGTAAACCAGAGGAGATCACCAAGGATGAGTATGCCTCTTTCTACAAGAGTTTGACCAATGACTGGGAGGAACACCTTGCTGTCAAGCACTTCTCCGTTGAAGGGCAGCTTGAATTCAAGGCAATCCTCTTTGTGCCCAAGAGAGCTCCGTTCGATCTTTTTGACACACGAAAGAAGATGAACAACATCAAGCTATATGTCAGAAGGGTGTTCATTATGGACAACTGCGAGGAACTTATCCCTGAGTACCTCGGATTTGTGAAAGGTGTTGTTGACTCTGATGACTTGTCTCTCAACATCTCCCGTGAGATGTTGCAACAGAACAAGATTCTCAAGGTGATTAGGAAAAACCTGGTGAAGAAATGTATTGAGATGTTCAATGAGATTGCTGAGAATAAGGAGGACTACAACAAGTTCTATGAGGCTTTCTCAAAGAACTTGAAGCTGGGTATTCATGAGGACAGCCAGAACAGAGCTAAGTTGGCTGATCTCCTTCGGTACCACTCCACCAAGAGTGGTGATGAGTTGACCAGTCTGAAGGATTATGTCACCAGGATGAAGGAGGGCCAGAAAGACATCTATTATATCACTGGAGAAAGCAAGAAGGCAGTGGAGAACTCTCCATTCTTAGAACGTCTCAAGAAGAAAGGATATGAAGTGCTCTACATGGTTGATGCCATCGATGAATATGCAGTCGGACAGCTGAAAGAATATGATGGTAAGAAGCTTGTCTCTGTTACGAAGGAGGGACTGAAGCTTGATGATGAAAGTGAAGAAGAGAAGAAGAAAAAGGAGGAGAAGAAAAATTCTTTTGAGAACCTTTGCAAGATCATTAAAGACATCCTTGGCGACAAAGTTGAGAAGGTTGTTGTATCTGATAGGATTGTGGACTCCCCTTGTTGCTTGGTCACTGGCGAGTATGGTTGGACAGCCAACATGGAAAGGATCATGAAGGCTCAGGCCTTGAGGGACAGCAGTATGAGCTCTTACATGTCTAGCAAGAAGACAATGGAAATTAACCCCGACAATGGAATCATGGAAGAACTGCGGAAGAGAGCTGAGGCTGACAAAAACGACAAATCAGTGAAGGATCTTGTGTGGTTGCTCTTTGAGACAGCTCTGCTGACATCTGGTTTTAGTCTTGATGACCCTAACACTTTTGCTGCAAGGATTCACAGGATGTTGAAGTTGGGTCTGAGCATTGAAGAGGAAGAGGAAGCTGTCGAAGATGCCGACATGCCTGCACTGGAGGAAACTGGTGAAGAAAGCAAGATGGAAGAAGTGGATTAAGCACGCTGCTTGGTTTGAAGATGTTTTACATTGGACTCTGAACATACATTTTACTCGTGGTTCTCGGTTCTCTTATCTTCTGTTTAGTACTTACCTTTTGGCTAGTGGTTCGGATGGGTCTGTTGAGCCTAATGTGTAACCTAGTTTGTGTCTCGTCCGAGCATTACTATTAGAGTTTGTCATCCGTCCTCTGAATGTTAATAGAGTGTTAATAGTGTTATATTGAGGAAGAGGCGAATTCGAAAGTAAAGAAGATAACGAACATCAAATTTTAACGTGGAAAACCCTTCAAGTCGAAGGTAAAAATCGGAAAACCCTTCAAGTCGAAGGTAAAAATCACGGGATCATAAAGATCCAAAAAGCTTCACTATAATAATAAGAGGGTTACAAAAGTTCTCCAAATTGGCTACACAATATGTGCCAAACACGGAGCAACAATAGCAACAAGAGTAACAACTAATCAATTGAAGAAAAAGAATCCACAACACGAAGCTGTTGTTCGAGGCTCGAAATCAGATTCTACGGGCCTCCACATCCGATGTCCACCGTTCAAATCCAAGACTAAGATGTTACAAACACTCAGCTCGATCCAGCAGTTAACGGATCGGCAAACGTGATTTGAAATTGGCTGGTCGGAATAAAGAAACTGCAACAAAACAAATACTTTTCTTCTCTCTTCTCTCTTGATGAAAGCTCTCTCAAAGTTCACTCTTATGTGCTTAAGTCTTTCAAAGACTTGTATCAATTGAACATAGAATAATTCTTCAAAGTTGTCCTATTTATAGATAATGAGTGGTGCTTTCTCTTAAAGTAAAACCAACTCTAAATAGGAATACAAAACCGAATCCAATTTCAAATAGGAATGGAAACCAAAAGAGAATAGGATTAGACCATTGGGCCTAACAAATAGACGATTTTGACAATTGATATTGCCCTTTTATATTCGGTTCTACTCTTTTGCCGGATACACGGTCGGGCGATTAAGCAAATTAGATATGCAATGTGGTGGGTATTTTTTACACATAAGAAATTTAAAAAAGTTATTTTTTTAAAATTTAAAATTATAAAGGGGCATGATGTATAAATAACACGATAGGGTGGGTAGGGTACCCATGAAAAAACAATTTCGATGATTAATTCTCATAAGTACTCTTTCAGGGTGGGTAGGGTACCCATGAAAAAACAATTTCGATGATTAATTCTCATAAGTACTCTTTCAGGGTGGGTAGGGTACCCATGAAAAAACAATTTCGATGATTAATTCTCATAAGTACTCTTTCAGGGTGGGTAGGGTACCCATGAAAAAACAATTTCGATGATTAATTCTCATAAGTACTCTTTCAGGGTGGGTTCGTATTCCTTTTCTAGCTGATTCTCTCCTTTTAAATTGGTCTACTGAGCTAGAGTTAATAACATCCTTGTTGGATTATTAGTTCCCTGAGAAGACACCTATGGATCGAGACATTTAAACATATGGGTAATATCCTAACTAAGGCTCCGATATAGCTATTCTAAAAGAGCTTACATCAATTTCACTTAGGTAGATAAGTGATGATGTTATGGAATAGTATATCTGTCCATGGGAAGCAATTTGTAGATTGAGAAAGCCTAGATATTTTTCTCCCCTGATGGCATTTGCATACGGAAATGACCGCAAATACTTGTAATTATGCAATTGGGTTTTTATAGTAGGACAGGGGACTATTTTATTTTTCCTTTTCCTTTTTTTTGGGTAAGCGCTGGTAACATTTATGAATATCAATAGACCTTGATTCTAGCTGAAATCTGCTTTCTTTCGTCTTTTTCTCTGCAAGTGCTTTTGAATTTTTGGGTATTTGTACCTTCAGATAGAGTTCTATTATTGCATTCTGTTGAAACAAAAGATAGCAGAAAGGAAAAAAAATAGAACGGATAGGAAAACCAGGGGGAAATCTCGAGTATATAATTATCATCACTAGCAATGAACTATAAAAGGTTATTTCATGTTATATGTATTGAACAGAGGCGGAGCTGAGGATTTCAAGCTTATGAGTTCAGAATTTTAATCGTTTTAAGTTACTGTGTTTTAAATTAATAATTTATACATATTCAATGGATATTTTAAGACAAATACAAGGTTCGAACTAAAGCTACTGGGTGCGGCTGAACCCGCTGGCTACACTCTTGCTCCGCCCCTTGTATGAAATTTATTAATAAGAAGTATTGAAACTAAAGATCAAGTCCATCATGAGTTTTTTTTATATTTTAAGTCTGTTAATTTGTGGCAAATATCACTTTTAAAATTCCTTGCAGCATGTTTTGGGTTTGGAGTTTATTTGAAATTTTCCTTTTATATGTTATTTTGAAATTTTCTTTTTCTTAAATATTTTTGTAAAAAAAAAAGAAAAAAGAAAACTCACGTTACAAGTTTTAGTGGAAGGTTGTGATATTTTCATTGATTTATTTTCTTAGTTCTTACGTTGTCTCTTTTTCAATATGAATAGTAGTGAATACCTTTTGCTTCAATTTGTAATGCGATTTTTTTATATATATAATTCTTTTATTTTATCATGCTTGAATTCTTTGTTTGGAATTGTTGGGACATTTATTCTTTTACTTTTGTGTGATGTTGATACCGAAAGAATAAGTTTACGGGAGAGTACGACTCATTAAGCATTTCAAGGATTGTATATTAAAGCGAAAATGAGTATGCTATACAGATAAATGTCTCAAATCTGAAAGAGACAAAACGAATGAAATACTCTAAATATGCTAGAAAAGTTTTAGACGCTCTTTAAATATTAGCTCATGTGTTCATACTCGAACCTTAGATTGATATGTTTAAATAATAATAGGATCATGTGCGCATTCTGTGTCTCGATGCCTTTAGATTTAAAATAATTATGTTTTAACCAGGTGTATATTCCCGTACCTTAGTTTGATATCCAACTTTAAAGAAGAATACCTTGTGTGCGTATTGTACCTAGGTGAATACATTAAGAAAATATAATAATTAATTAGGCGGTAATAAATAAGCCATAATCATTAAAATACAAGAATAGCTAAAAATTGATTTAAGTCTTACATCAGTCAATAAAGCGACCGTGCTAGAACCAGGGTACTCGATGGGTGTCTTACACCTTCCCCTCGGTCAATAGAATTCCTTACTCAGTCTTCTGTTTTCGTAGACCATGAATTAAGAGTCAAACCTTCCTTTTGATAAGGGATTCAAAGAAAAGATGACTTGGAACACCAAAACTCAATTCCAGATAGCGACTCTAAATAATAAATAATCCCTTTTCAAAATATCATTTCAATTGGAAAAACTTTTCTAACCCAACCTCGTAATACGGTTGTGTGAACATAAAAAATGTGTGACAGCGATCACTTATCCTATTTAGGACCAGAGTTGAGCGTGATTAGATACCTCTAGCTCTTCAATCTTGTGAATTTGAAGGTCTCAAATTTATTTGTTCATCAGGTACTAGAATGGTGTTCTACATTCAGAATCATGTACGTTTTGTTTCATTTCCATTTTTCCTTTCTAAGAAATTTTAAGCTCCTTGAAAACTAACTATCCTCTGTTTTTATTTTAGTTGATGTTAGATATGGGAAGCCTGACTCCAACTTGTTTTGGACTAATGTATAGTAGCATATGATGTTAGTAGACAGGGGCGAAGCCACCCGTTTTAAAGGGCACCGAAATATTACGAAAAATTATACCGTGTATATAAATAAAATATTGATTTTATATATATAAAATATATATTGAACATCTTTTGTCGAGAAATTTTTTTTAGTTCTTTCAAATTTGAACATCCTTGTAAACATTTTTGGCTGTTAGTAGATATGACAAATCATGTTCTCATTTTGTTGTTTCTTATGGTTCCTCTCTTTTCCTGGGTCTTGTCAGCGTGGCTGTGAGTTATCGGCTTTAGCCCTTTGTTCCAAATATACCCTGGCACTAACACAACGAATTGCCATTAAGGAGTTTTGGCACTATTGCAGTAGTTTTTTAAAAAAAATATATTCACTGTAGACCCACTATTGATAATATGACCAAGTTGACTTTGAGTCTACGACAAATAAAATCTCATTAGTGGGGTCTGGAAAGAGTAGAGTGTATACAAATTATATGGGAGGCTATTTTCGACAGACTCTCGGCTCAACAGAAGATATAATAATATCATAAAAGAAACAAAAGAAATGCACGTAAGAAACAATAAAAGTATGTTATTGAATGGTTTTCATCAAGTTTTGATTTTCTGGATATATATATCTTTTCCTTTTCTTTTTATGAGAGACATAACATGTGGAGGAGTGTTTTTTGGGATTAAATGTATTATGCAAGAGTACTTTTGTGATTATTATTTTCCTTTTATGTAGTCCTTTCTATGCGACTGAACGAAGGGGCTGTTTGGTGAAAATTTTAGACATCAATATTTTATAATTGTTCCTGGATATATATCATATGTATGTGTTCTTTGAGATAGACAAATTTGTATGCACAAATTGGGTGATCTTGTTACGATCTCAAAACATAAGCTGATTCAGTTTTTAAATTTTAGACAACAATATTGTGAAAACAATGATTTTCATGAATCAATCTGAAATTTACATTTGCTTTTAGAAGGGAAATAAGAGAGAGAAGAAGGAAGTCGATCCTTTCATTTCATATCCGGAAAAGAAAAATATTTTGTCTCAAAACTTTCTAGAATAGTCCAATTGGACTATATGTACAATGGGCCTATTTCTATTTACAAAAGAATGGGCCTCACTTCATACAAGTGGGCTGATACAATTAAATATAAGTGAATGGCTAATACAACAACTATATAGTAAACTTAATCTGGGCGCCAACACCCCCCTACAAGATGGAGGGTGACTGAACCCCCAGCTTGAGCAGTAAAGAATGATGAGCAAGCCCAGTCAAAGGCTTGGTGAACACATCAGCAAGTTGACAAGCAGTAGGAACATGGTGTAAGGCAATCAAACCTTCATGCAACTTTGTCCGGATGAAATGGCAATCCACCTCGATGTGCTTGGTTCTCTTATGGAATACAAGGTTCTTAGCAATGTGAATGGTTGCTTGATTATCACAGAAAACAGGGACAGCAGCAGGAACAGAAATACCAAAATCAGCAAGCAGCCTAACCAGCCAAGTTAGCTCACTTACAACCTTGCTAATAGCCATGTATTCAGCCTCAGGAGAAGAAAGGGATACAACAGGCTGCTTCTTAGCTTTCCAACTAATAAGAGAACCCCCCAAGAGAATACAGAAGCCAGAAACAGATCTTCTAGTGTCTGGGCAGGCAGCCCAGTCACTATCACAATAAGCAAAAAGAGAAAGATCAGGAGTATTA
This sequence comes from Nicotiana undulata, assembly GCA_005239495.1. NCBI lineage: Eukaryota > Viridiplantae > Streptophyta > Magnoliopsida > Solanales > Solanaceae > Nicotiana > Nicotiana undulata. Next base: position 21,630 of record ML285951.1, read on the forward strand.
CTGATGAACACTCCAACCTCAGAAGAGCCACGAAGATATCTGAGTATGTGTAGAGTTGCATGCATGTGAGAGGAAGTAGGCTTCTGAAGATATTGACTTAGTTGCTGAACAGCAAAAGCCAGATCTGGTCTAGTGTGAGTAAGGAAATTGAGCTTACCCACTAGACTCCGATAGGATTCAGGAGAGGGAAGAGGATCCCCCATATCAGCCTTGAGTTTGACACTCAAATCCAGAGGACAAGTAACATAACTGACATCCTCACAGCGATACTCTTTGAGGAGGTCTTTAATGAACTTCTTTTGATGAAGTAGCAACCCATCAGAAGAATAAACCACTTCAATCCCAAGAAAGTAATTAAGAATTCCTAAATCTTTGATCTTAAATTCATTATCTAGAAAGCACTTTAAAGCAGTAATTTCATCCAAGTCATCACCAGTGAGAATAATGTCATCAACATATATTGCCAACAGAATTGTTGAAGAACCAGACTTCTTAAAGAAAAGGGAGTAATCATTGATAGAAGGAGAAAACCTCTGGAGCATAGAGCTTAAGACAGTTTGGCGTACCATTGCCTAGAAGCCTGTCTCAACCCATATAAAGACTTCTGAAGAAGACAAACCACAGGAGAAGAGGACGAGGCTGAACCAGATAAAGGAGTGGCTGATAATCCAGGTGGTAACCTCATATACTCTTCATTCAAATCACCATGCAAGAAAGCATTGTTGACATCAAGTTGAAATAGAGGCCAATTTTGTTTGACAGCCACAACAACAAGACACTTGACAGTGGAAAATTTGACAACAGGGGAGAAGGTTTCAGTAAAGTCCACACCTTCAACCTGAGTGTCACCTCTAACAACCAACCTAGCCTTATATCTTTTCACAGATCCATCAGCTCTATACTTGATCTTATAGACCCACTTGCAACCAATGGGCTTCTTACCAGGAGGTAAGTGAACTATAGACCAAGTATGGTTGGCTTCTAAAGCCTCAAATTCCTTTTTCATGGCTTCCTGCCATGCAGGAACAGAGGCAGCCTGTTGATATGAAGTAGGCTCAACCTCAGCATTGTTAACTAAACTATGAAGACAAGTAGAAGAAGAACTGGGGCAAGACAAAGACGGAGGAAGGTAGTAAACATACTGCTGGAGGTGAGCAGGAGGGACATGAGTCCTACTGGACCTTCTGGGAGCAGGTGGAGTGGGTAAAGAAGAAGATTGTTGGGTAAAGGAAGGAGATGATGGAGTGGGAGGTAAAGACACATGAGAAGGTTGTGGTGGAGAGGAAGGAGATGGTGAGGTGGGAGTTATATAAACAGGAGAATCTTGTTGTGGAGAGGAAGAAGATGGTGCTTCAGGAAATGAAATTTCAGTGTGAGGAGGCCAAGTGGCGTGAGAATTGATAGAAGATGAAAGAGATACAGAAGATGCAAAAGGAAATACATCTTCATGGAAGATCACATCCCTAGATATTAAGGTAAGTTTGGTTTTCAAATTGTACAGTTTGTAACCTTTATTACCCATTGTATATCCCAGAAACACACAAGGATCAGCTCTGGGCTGGAATTTATCCCTATGGCATTTGGGAATTGTGGAAAAACAAAGACACCCAAAAGTTTTGATGTGGTCATAAGAAGGAGGTTGTCCAAAGAGTATCTCAAAAGGTGTTTTGTTGTTAAGAAGTTTGGAAGGGAATCTATTTATTAGGTAGGTAGCAGTAAGTACACAGTCACCCCATAATCTAATAGGTAACTGAGAGTGAAAAAGTAAGGCTCTTGAGGTTTCTAAGAGATGTCTATGCTTTCTTTCAACCACACCATTTTGTTGTGGTGTGTGAGGACAAGAAGTTTGGTGAATTATCCCATTTTCAGCAAAGAAATCTATGCCACAATTACTAGATCCAAGTTCAAAGGCATTGTCACTCCTAATAGTCTGTACAACAGAATTGAATTGTGTTTTAATCATGGCAATGAATGTTTTGATAAGGGGAAAAGCATTGCTCTTGGACCCCATAAGGTGACTCCAAGTAGCTCTAGTAAAGTCATCAACTATGGTTAGGAAGTATTTACACCCATTATGGGTAGGGCTGCCATAAGGACCCCAGGTATCCACATGTATGAGTTGAAAAGCATGTGTGGATTTAATAGAACTATCAGGAAAAGGTAGTCTAGGTTGCCTTGCTAATGGACCAACAGTACAAACAAAAGGCTGCTTAGAGGAGAATTTACAAGATATATGATGAATATCTTTCATTCTAACAAAGGTTATATGCCCCAATCTGTTATGCCATAACATCTCCATTTTATTCAACTCAGAATGGTATGTACAATGAGAACAAGAATTAAAAACTGTAGCTAATGGAGAATGGTATTTACAATGGGCATTTTCAGTAACTAAAGGAACATTAGTAGTACTAGAATGACATGTTGTTGCATGAGATTGAAGAGAAGGAGAAGATTGCACAAGTCTGTAAAGTCCAGCATCCAATTTACCAATTTCCAGTGGCCTCTTCAGTGAAGGGGCCTGTATTAAACAGGAAAACTTAGTAAATAAGACAATAGAATCTAACTGACAAACAAGTTTGGAAACAGATATAAGGTTGTAGTGAAAGTTAGGAATATAGAGGACATGATGCAAAGTGAAGCAAAGGAATTGAATAGAACCAGTACATGTTACCTTGACCTTATAACCATTAGGTAAGGTAACTAAGTATGGTATGATTAAAGGCTTAATATCAAAAGGAAGGTCTTTATTGGAGGTCATATGGTCAGTTGCCCCAGAATCTATAATCCAAATTTATTCATGTATTTTAGTTAACATGCAAGCACCATAAACTGTTTGGAAGCACCAAATTTATTCTTTATAGAACTAGCAGGGGAGTAAGTACCAGCAAAATTGGCAGATGCCATGAGACTGGACTAAGATTGTTGAGATTCTGAAATTTGAGTCGGTTGAAGCAGCAACATAAGTTGTGAATATTGATCCTTGATCAGCCCAGGAATCAAAGACTCTGACTTAGAAGACACCTTAGCTGAAGAATGAGGATTCTCAACAGCATTTTGAAAGCCAGTGGAATTGGGATAACCCTGCACCTCAACATTTGCAGCAGTCCTTTTTTCTTTGGTAAACTTGAAGTCCGGTGGGAATCCATGGAGTTTATAACACTTGTCAACCAAGTGTACAGGCTTCTTGCAATACCTACACACTATGTTTGACTTGTTGTATTCAAAATTAACCCTTTGTGTGAACTGTTTGGAAGGGGTAGAATTCCCTGAGAATTTGTTAGTGAGATGGGCATTAAAGGAAGCAGAATCGGTACGGAATTGAGATGGTGGGGACACTTGTCTTTGCCTCTCATCCTGAAGCAGAATATTGTAGGCAGTGTCTAGAGAAGGAGGAGGTTGCATCGTGAGTAGATTACTCCTTACTCCAATATAGGTTTCATTGAGCCCCATGAGAAACTGATGCAACTTGTTCTCATCATATTCTCTTTGGAGCTCAGATTTGGCAGCACATGTACAACAACTACCACGAGATACACGCATGAAACCCAACTCATCCCATAACTTCTTCAGTTTATTGAAATAGGATGTTATATATAAATCCCTTTGATTAGTGGATGTTAGATCCTGCTTTATCTCAAAAACCTTGGTACCATTGTCAGTACCATACCTTTTATTAAGCTGAGTCCAAATACTTTGGGCAGTGTCAGAATATTGAACACTCTCAGCTATGTCTGGTGTAAGAGAATTGGTCAACCAAGAGATGACCATATTATTACACCTATCCCATTGTCTAAATTTAAGGAAATTCTCAGGAGGTTTAGGAATTGATCCATCAATAAAACCTATTTTGTTCCTAGCAGATAGGGAGACAATCATATTACGTCTTCATCCCCCAAATCCATTTCCAGAAAATGGAGTACTAACTAGAGAAACTCCTGGAACATCAGAAGATAGAAGAAACAAAAGACTTGAAGAATCAAGAATGAAATTAGCAGAAGAATTAACAGATTTAGATTGATCAACAACATTCACCATCATGAATTGAAATATTCAGCTGAACCACCAAACATGCCAAATTTCAATAGTAACAACAATTAATAAGCTAGGTAAACGAGAATACCCTCCGTCTTTGCAACCGAAAAACGAGTACGGCCTTGGAAGACGAGAGTACCAAACCCTAAGTGCCAAAACGAACAAAATTGAGCCAAATAGATGGTTTCCTCCACACTCCAATGAAGCTCCAGCAAGAAAAATCGTTGAGACCACGATTATGTGAGAAGAAAATTAGCGGAACCGGAAAACCCCAATTTTTCAGCGATTGAGAAATCCAGAATGAAAAACGATGAGGCTAACGTCGCGAGAGAGATAATGAGAAGTAGAATCGAAATCTCTGCTCTGATACCATGTGAAACAATGATTTCCATGAATCAATCTGAAATTTACATTTGCTTTTAGAAGGGAAAGAGAGAGAGAAGAAGGAAGTCGATCCTTTCATTTCATATCCGGAAAAGAAAAATGTTTTGTCTCAAAACTTTCTAGAATAGTCCAATTGGACTATATGTACAATTGGCCTATTTCTATTTACAAAAGAATGGGCCTCACTTCATACAAGTGGGCTGATACAATTAAATACAAGTGAATGGCTAATACAACAACTATATAGTAAACTTAATCTGGGCTCCAACAAATATATCAAGTGACCGTACTAAGAAGAAAGAAGCTTCCCACACTCCTCTATTGTCACGACCAACTCTTCCTCTGGTCTTTCCAGTCATTTGATAGAACTTGTTTAAATTTGAGAATTTTGACCGCTATAAATACCAATATTAACATGTTCTTGAAAATGAACAATATAATGTTGAACTAATAATCAAACTTTGTCCTAGTTTAGTGTCTTAAACTCTCATTGTTGACTTCTTGATTAACAGTTGCTAGGGCGATTTTGTTAACCTTCGTCATGGGTTGTTGTTGTTATTGTATATTTTATTCTCCGAAGAATAAGAAGGTCAATACACCCCTCAATGAAGTGGGGTGAAAATCATTGGAGACCATGGTTCAATTCCACAAAAAGTCGCAAAAACTCTAATTGTTCATTTCCTATTTTCCTTAGCCTTTTGGTGAACAGAGTTATCTGAGATCGTTGCTAGTGGACTTATGCGTAAACTTTAGAGATAACACACTCTTACACTTCAGGAGTGTTAAGGAACTCAATGAAGAGGTGAATTGGAAGAAGGTTGAAGCAACCCAAAGCAGACGCGAGGAAGTACAAAATATAGAGGTATCAGCTAACAGCTTGTTTGGATGGTTGTTACCCATTGTATTGTATCATATTGTTACTTTAAAGACGATGTTGTTTTGATTGTTAATTAAATTATTTATTGTATCATATCGTTAAAATGTGTCACTTTATGTAACAACCGATTTGGTGTGGTCGCATCGTTACCTTGTATTTTTCTATCAATCCCACCTTTCATTATTATTAAATAATTTTATTTCATCATTTACATATAATAATTTTACGTTGTATCATAATTTTTCTTTATAATATTGTAAGTTTATTCTTCATATTGCTGGTGCGTGATATCATGAAACGATGGCAAACGACACAATCTATCCAAACATTATATTTATCAAACGATACAGTAAAATACAGTACGATACGATACATTATGAAACGATACATAACAATCATCCAAACAGGCTATAACTGAACACTACATGATATTAACTTGGTTGAATATCTTAATTTGATGTACCATACAAAACATATGTATTTGAATTGCTTTCTATTCTTTACCTAACTTTGGATTATATTTATTCATTCTTTTCCATCGGTTACCTATGCTTTATAATTGAACATTTCCTTTTTGTATTTCTAGTTCTTGAACATTTCCTTTAGTACTCAAAATTTCATCAACATTCAACAGGCTCTCGAATGTGTTGATATTATTACTATTAATGTTTAATGTATCCTATTTTTCAAAAATAGTTTCCCCTCGTCAACCAAAAATCCGAATTCCAGAAAAATATTTCTCTATTTTAAGGAAAATATTTTTCACAAAATGAGTTTCGTGGTACCAATCACACTCTTAAACTAGGTTGCTTTGACATGTTTGTTGGAGACTGAAGGTTTTAATGAAAAACACTCCATCGATTTCACTGAAAATCGTGGAAGAAGTTCATCTACGAACGCTTGTATAAAGGTGTATAATAGTGTATAAGATGTGTTTATACACTCATATACACTACTATACAATATTATACATAATTATACAAAAAAACTGACTTCGTCTTCTTCCTTGCGTCTTTTCTAAAATTAACTCAAATCTTGCTCAAATCTACTCCAAATCACTTCAAATTTAAATTTTGAACTCCTATTGATATTTTCAATCAATTGGAATAACAACCAACAAACAACTAACAAACTAAAAAAATCATATTTTCGAAAGCAAAGCTTTGAATGGCCTTCAATGGTGGACTTCTATTCTTCAATTTTCTTACATTGTAACCAGGTGACACAGGGTAAGAAGCAGCAATGGCGGACGGCCCTTTGAAGCATATGTAGAAGATGTGAGAAGAAGAGAGAGTGAAAGCAATGGTTGTGAGAACATATATTTAACTCCATAGCTTTTACAAGCAATGGTTGTAGAACACAAGTTTTGAATTTACTAGTGCTTTAAAGATATGTACAGCATGGGCTAGGTTGGGTAAAACTAAAAAACATGAGCCATTTTTTGTTACGGTGTGAGGTCATGTGTATTTTCTTGTAATTCTTTCCCCTTAAATTAGGGTTGTACATAATTTGGTAAATTCCGAATTACTGTACCAAAACAGAAAATTTGGTATTTTGTATTCGGTATGGTATTTGGTTTAAGTTTTAAAAAGAATTGGTATTAGGTATGGTATATGGTATTATAAAATGAAATACTCATACCATACCGAAATATATATTATATTACTCAATACATGTATTGGTAATTATAACATAAATATAAAAAATTTAAAATTTTACTTTCCTTTATTCACTAAGTTTATTAATTAACTCTAATCAACTTACCATCAAATTTATTCCTTTATGTACAATGTTCTCTCTCTATGTTGCGGATTTTTGACAATTTTTTTGTCAACAAACGTTATTATTTTTGTATTTTGAGCACTTTTAATTAAGAATATTACAGTTTTATGACTTTATATACTAGTTAGTATTTAAACCGAATAAATCGAAGTTATCGAAATCAAAAGAAGAAAAACTGAACCATACTGAATTTAATTAGGTACGATATTGATATAGCATTTTAAGAAACAATATATCAAAAATACCAAACCGAAATGTCTAAATATCGTACCGTACTGACCGACAAATACCCTGCCATAACGAGATTGTTCCATCTAAAAAGGTATAGAATCAAAAAGTCAAAGTTACAAAAGAACCATAGTACATTCTTAAAATTATCTACCAATTAAACCTCTCTTTGATTTCTTTTTGTGTGAATTAGCAATGGTGGAAGAACTAAGCCAGTCCTCCGGATTGAAAGATTATTTCAAATCCTACTAAAAAGTATTATAATCTCTTTCTTACTTTATGTGATACGACTGTCAAACTATCTATTTTTGGATATATTAGGACAAAGAATCTTCAATTTTTTTTGAAATATATTTATATTTATAAAAAGCACATAATCAGCTACAATATTATAATAATTTAAAATATTTAAAAGACATAAGATAAAATCGCGGTCAAACAAAAATTCATTTGACTCCATGCATCACGTGAGACAGAGGAATTATCATATTGATATAAAACGGATTAATATGACTAACTACATGACCTCAACTGCTATGAATAATGAAGAATTAACCCAAATAGCTGCTCACTCAATCGTTTAAATTAAAAATAGCTCATAAAGGTATAATATTTGCATAATTTAAATATATAATCTATGTGTATGGCTAGAAAAGGTAGATAATAAATACGGGCTATTTACGTAAAGATCCCGTTTTTGCATCTATACTCGCTTTTTGGGTCACCTTTTAACTTATACCCGCTTTGCAAAAATAATTGCAAGCGTACCCGCTTTTCGCATAAACTTCAGCATACGGGGGCCTGAAGTAGCAAAGGCGATCACAAAAACTTCAGCATTCTAGGCTTTTTCAAAAACTTCAGCAGAAGATGCTGAAATTATTTAGTTCATATGTCAAAACTTCAGCACTAAATAAGCTGAAGTTTTGTCCTGGATTAATTAGTTTTGTCATAAAGCTTTTTCAAAAATTTCAACACTAAATAAGCTGAAGTTTTGTTTTGCAATAAATCTTATTCAAAAACTTCAGCAGAAGTGCTGAAGTTATTTGGTTCATTTGTATAAACTTCAGCACTAAAATAGTTGAAGTTTTGCGCCGAAAGCAGGAAAAAGGAGGCGCCTGAAGTTGTAAAAATTAGGGCATAGGTTAAATAATTTAAAAAAAAATAAGTATAAGTTAAATGGGGACGGCCAAATAGGACGCCCCGTGCAAGCTCATCCCAATATGAATATCAACAAAGATGTCACACAAATTCATATTGGGCCGAGAAGAAGAAATTGGGCCAGGCCTTCACAAAGGTTACAAGAGTAACACTATCAGTAGGGATCGTGAATTATGTGTAAAGGCATTTCTTGTATCTTCCCATCCCCATTTCTTATTGCAATCTTCCATACTCTAGTTAGTATTTGCTTTGTAATTCCAGTTCAATGTTCAATATAATCGATCAGTTCTATTGAAAGAGAATGGTCTACTCTTAGTTTGTTACCAACATATGGGTCAGCTGACACTTTCAGGCTTTAAAAGTCTTCCAGTTTTCTTCTTTATTAATATTCAGGACAAGATAATAAGTAGTATTTAATATTGCAATATTAGAAATTTAGAACCTGAATATTTGCATGTTAATTTACAAGTTACCATAATTAAGCTGGTCAAAAAATTTAAATTTAGAAAATCAAGCTGGTGTAGGATTAGGGTCGTGCATAATTTGGTATTTACCGAATTACCGTATTGAAATCGAAAATTTGGTATTTGGTATTCGGTATGTTATTTGATTTAAGTTTTTAAAAAAATTGGTATTAATACGGTATTAATATAGCATTTTAAGAAATCGAATATCAAAAATATTGTACCAAAATATCTAAATATCGTACCGCACGGACCGAAACCCTGTATAGGATCGCGATATACAAATCAAACTTAAAGCCTCTTCAAAAGTCACTGTTCTATTTACGATGTTTTTCATTATTTCAGCGTCAACTTTAAATAGAAAATTTGAAATTGAGAAATTAATTTTTTGAGTATTTCAAATGAAATACATGATTTTCCATCACAAAGCTTCAATCATTTTTCTATGTGAAATTAATATCCAAATACAATCAATATATTTACAAATACTCTTTTCCAATTTAATTTCAATAGAAAATGCAATTTTTTTATTTTATCAACAATTTGCTTGTTTCATTGCCATTATTCCCATAGAGCAAACCTAAAGAGAAACTTTGTCATTAATCATTATTAATGTATATTTAGGTTAGTTTGGTTTGGAGATAAGTTATGTCGTAATTAGTTATATTGGTATTATTTTTTATTAACTATTTGGTTATTAATCCTAAGATTGTTTTTTTCTAGGATAATTTATCCTAGAATTATTATTCCACATCGTATAAATTATCTCAATATTATTTTTAAAATTGAAATAAATTATCCGAGGATTAGTAACCAAAAACAGGATAAAATGCTACTAGATTTTTATCCTGATGATTATTTTTGTTTATCCATCATACCAAACGCCTCTTAGTGTATATTATGGATAGATGAATAAACAGAATTAGACATAATAAAAAAAGAATTTAAAGATTTAGTACTTATTTTTTTCAATTTCAACCAAATATTATCCAAAAAGAAGATACGTAGAATATTACAAAATTTGAACCTTATAAATTCCCTTTTCATTTCTGTACAAAGTTGCTGTATAATATGATTAAATAAAATGCTAAGGCAACGCCATGCAATGTTTTCGCATGGAAAAACAACTCAATGACTTGGCCAACACGTTAGGAAAGTGGGGCCTACTCCTCAACCCCTTGATTTTTCCGGTGGGCCCACTCTTATTCTTCTTCTGTCTGCTCTTCACCAACGCCGTCGCTTCTCCACCGTTACTCGCCGGAATCACCGGCGCCGGAACGCAACGGCGGCCCTGTCTTTCCTTGATGGCACTTAGCTCCATTTCGGGCTTGAACTTCACAGGCCCAAACATGAACATCCTCCTCCGAGATTTCGCCGACATGGAGGTTAGTGCAGTAATATTCACGTTTTGCACATTTTGTGAACTGTAAAAACGGGCCGAGTTGACCCGTTTTTGGTTCATCGGCGTCGTAACGGGTCGATTAAATGAATTGGAACGAAATAATGGAGACAAATAATTCTCATTCAATTGCCTTTTGTCATTATTTTCATGGCTAATTTTTTTACCGCAGAAAATGATATCTGAAAATGCATAATTTTCAGAATCAGATTCAGTGAAAAATTCAAAAAAATCTTGTGGCGAAGAAGAATTTTTTGGGCTCTCGTTTCCATCCTTCATTTGTAGGTCAGATAAAGAAATTGTTTCAAAATTTTCTAAATCTTCTTCTTCTACTCTTCGTTTTTCAGCTTTGATATCCATAATCAAGAAGCTTTCAAGTTAAAAACGATGTAAAAGCTTTCATTTGTGAAGATGTGAAGATTTATGGGAAAATATATATACAATCACAAAAGTGATATGTCCTTTCATTTATCTTATTGTTATTGTTATTTTATGTTTATTTTATCTTTTGTTGATGTGACTTAGATGGAACGGCTTCTAGATAGATAGGACTAGGACTAGAACTGAAGAAATTAAGGGGTTGATTACATGGAGAATTAGAATTTAGATGTCGAAATATAAAAAACTAAACCCAAAAAAAAAAGTAAAAGGAAGTCAATATTTAGTGGGCGTTTGGACATAAGAATTGTAAAATTTTAATAAAAAAGAAAAGCGAAAAATCAAGTGAAAATGGTATTTGGAAGTTAGAGTTGTGTTTGGACATGAATATAATTTTGGGTTGTTTTTGAAATTCTGTGAGTGATCTGTTGGAGTTTTTTAAATTTTAGAAAAATTCCAAAATTATTTTCAAGTGAAAATTTGAAATTTTATGGCTAAATACTGAATTTGAGAAAAAGTGAAAAAAATTCGGAAAAAACGAAAAATTTCTTATGTCCAAACGGGCACTAATATAAATACATAAAAAAGATTTTTATCTAGTTATATAATGTAATTTTTCTTTGAACGGCTCCGTCACTCATACATGTTGGTTATACAAAAATTATGAAATATTTTATACTTTACCCCACATAAATACAAATATTCTAGCTTAACTTATTTTGCTAAAATTATATTTGTTTTATACCGGCCAATCAACCACACTAGTATAAGTTAAATAATAATTATTTCTGATACTTATACGAGATTTTATATTAGAAATTATTTTTTAAATATCACCAATCCAAGGAGGGTGGAAAATGGTAAAGAAAATAAGGTTACTAGAAGAAGACCGGAGAAGGTCAAATAGTGATGTGAAAGAAGGTGGATTGGGAGAAAAATCAGATGTAAGAAGTGCTAAAACGTTATCTAAAAGAAGATATGATAGTATTAATTTCTAACGTCTAGAAGAAAATGTGACATTGATCCATTTAATGTATGGAAATGGCATTAGCTAGCCATTTTTAAGTATGTTGTTAAAAAAATATTCATAGTTTGTAATATATTTAAAGAATAGTCAATTCGCTCAAAGCTCAGGATACGGCGTGCTGAAATTTATACGTCAAAGTTCAAATTTTAGGACATTGTATTCGTTCGAAAATTATGTCCAACGTTCGAATCTTATGTCCCGAATTTTAAATTAGTACTCCCTTCGTTCCACAATAAGGGATTATTTGGTTATTTTCACACTGATTAAGAAATCTACCTATTAAAATTAATTAAGAAAAAATTGATCATATTAACATTTACTATCTTTTCACATAAACACTCGACACATACTCCAACCATATTAATTGATTCGAATTATCGGATTTGTTGGTTTCATTTGTACGGCCCTAATTACGACTGTCTGAATTAAGAATTTCTTGATTAATAAAAGTGTTAAACGGAGAGTTAAAATAATGAAACAAAATGATAAATAGTGGAATCCTCCAGTTTATTAACAAAGGAGACAACTGCACAAAAATGGTAGAATTACAAAGTACTCCCTTCTGCCCCAAAGATTAGTCAGTCTGACAAACTAAATTTGTTTTAGAAATTATTTTGATGTTTAAGAAACACATCAAAACGCAAGAGCGTCCAGAAAGCTAGAAATAACTTATTTTATTATTTAATGCGGGATAAATGAAATAAGAGTACAAATATTATCAATATATGGTTTAAATAAACTAAAATGACAATAATAACGCCCCCATCATCTTCAAAACCAATTTATTTAATACAACACACCAACCATCCAACCACAAATAAGCCATGCATTACTAATTTATGCATTACATTCCTTTCATTACTTAATTTATCTTTGCACTACTATTTTTGCATAATGCAATCTCTGCATAACTAACCCCTGCCTAGCTTGCATTTGAACCAAATGACCCCTAACTTCACTTTAGTTTATCTACTAAAAAATGGATATTGGGGGAATTAGAAGTCGAAACAAGCATGAAGAGTATTGAAATCATATGTTTTGAGTTGCAGAAAAAAATCCCAAGAGATTGAACAGAAAAAAGTTAGATATCAAATAGCAAACAGTAACACTAGAAACAGCCCAAAGCTGCTGATACCATTTGCAAGCCAGTGAAAGTGTGAACTCTATTTGTTGCGCTTCTTAGCCTGCTTGCCCTGGCCCTTCTTAGGCGGTCCCTTTCCACGACGTTTCAGCATTTCAAGCTTGCTCAAGCGCTCTTGCTCTTGACGTGCCATCACAAGAGGATCATCTTTCATTATATCGTGTGGGTACCATTGCGAGACCTTATCACCAATGAGCTTCTTGCGTAGAACCTTGTGAGATGATCTCTGCCCAGATGGATTAAGCACATGACCAAATATCCTGGCCCTTGCCTCAGCTACCCCTTCAATGGCTGTAGCAGCTAGCACATTCTTCAGTCTGCCAAAGTTCATTTCTTGGTTCTGAAAGCAGCTCCGGACTCAGATTCACTGCACAAAGAAGAAGCAGTCTCAACAATGGTTCAGTGAGAATTCTAATGCAATCGCAAATACATCAGACTCCGTGTTCTCAGAAGCACAGCAAAGAGACAAGATCTCAAAGGTTTGAAGTGAAAGTCGAGAAATGAAGCACATAATTAACTGAAAATTAAGGAACCACTAAACATATACTATGAATTTAGAACTATAACAATCAAAATGCAACTAAAATAACTAATCTCATTATTTAATACTATATGATAAAGCCAAATTTGAATCAACTCCTCAAAATAGAGACTCAATGAACCAACTAATCCTCATTTGGATCGCTTAGCACATCGTTGCAAATAAAATAACTAATCTCATTATGTAATACTATATAATAAAGCCGAACTTCAATCGACTCCTCAAAATAGAGACTCAATGAACCAACTAATCCTCGTTTGGATCGCTTAGCACTTCATTGTTTGAAGCTCACACTTCTTTGAAGTGCATGGGTTCAAATAAGAAGCACCAACCCCCGCTTCGCATCCATATCTTTAAAGCAATGAAGAGAAGACTTAATAACACTGGTCAGGATCAACAAAAACCGAACTCCCCCTCCTAGAAAGGTCATTCAAATGGCCTCTTGTCGGTGAAATCTTGCTAAAACACTGTCACCACAGAATAACAGTGGAGCTCGGCCATGGAAGAACATATGGCATAAAAATGCCCCTCTGAAAATCTCATGTTTCTCTTGGTTAGTGGGACAAGGAAGGCCTGCCTCACCCAAAACAACCTTCAGCTAAGAGGCTTTCAGATTTGTAGCAGATGTCCTCTCAGTGGAAATCAAAAAAAAGGAGATGCAAATCACATATTTCTTCATTGCAAGATCACATATCATTCTGTAAAATTTATTTTTTGCTTTGCTTGCCATCTTATGGACAATGCCAAACTCCATCAGAGAGCTCTTCACATGCTGGAAAATGGACAGACTCAACGAAAGTGTTACACAATTTGGAATACAGCTCCCCATGTTATTCGGTGGACTGTTTGGACAGAAAGCAATAGCAGAATCTTTGAAGGCAACAAGGGAAACATTCTTAACCTTAAGTCTAGAGCTTTTACATAACTAGTTTTTAGGATCAAACTGTCTTTTGTACAGGACGTAAATGCCTTGTTAGATATAATCTAGGATCTGCACAACTTGGAACAATGTTTTATTGCACTATCTTAGTGTTGTTTACTCTCTAATAAAATTTCTTATTACTTGAAAACAAAAGTTCATTACTTTAACTTTCATGAGAACTTCTACCTCATCCTTAAAACCCTGATCAACAAAGGTGAGTTTTATCTCCCTCTTTTTCTTTGGTACAGCTTTATAAAATGCTTAGCATCCATTGAAATGGATCAACAATAATAATTTCCAAGAGGTCTTCTAGCTTCTTTTTCAACTCAAGAAGGGGGATGATATCGTCAACCCTAGCAGGTATGAACGCCGCTGTCACCTTTGCCCGAGAATTTCTCCTACCTATTGCACCTTCACTACTGCATGTTTCAATTCATCTATGAATCCATTTACTCTACGTTCGCCCAGTGAACAGAAGAGTTTAACGAACCAATTATCTAGTACAGTTTTCCAGCTAACAATGATATTACAACATGATAATACTATTACCTTAGGAAGAGTTTGAGAACAACTTAAAATGACAGCAATTGCAGTGAAATGGTTGCATTCTCGATGAGATGGTGTATAATTAAGTATGCTACATGAAGCGCGATTGAAACTGAGTGCGGCCTAGTAATATGAAGGCACATCTTTTTCTTGGTTCTATAACTTTCTAGGATAGAGATGGAGCATCAACGTGCTATTATTGCAAACTTTGACAACCAGAAAGTAAGATATGATAAATAGCACATGAGATGTCATAATCATGGGCAGACTTTGTCCTTGCCAAAAATAATCATGGATGGACTTTGTTTCAGACAATATTTATAGTATGATATGCCTTAAAAATTAAAAAGACGTGTGCGTATAAACCGTACTTATTCTGAACAGCCTAAATTTAAGAGTCTTCTCAGGTTACAACAACATACCCAGTGTAAACCCACCTAGTGGGTCTTGGGAGGGTAGTGTATAGGCAGACCTTACACCTACCCGTTTCAGGTTATAATTAATAAACCATAGGATTTTCCCCACCCTGTAAATTATTAGCGTAGGATTTATCCCAAACGGAAGGGGGGGTTAGGGATTGAAAAAGGACGATGAAGCAAAAACATGGCTGCCGCCCCTATGTTTAAATAATGAAGCGCTCACGGTTATACTAGTAAATTATTAGAAGAGGACAACCAGAATATGAGGTTCTTGCCCTCATGTTTAGAGTACGACAGACACAAACAACATTTCGGGCTCGTAGTATTAATTTGCAGCGACAAGTTTCATAACTTATACAGATTCTATGTTATTAGTAAAAAATTATTAATACAAAGAATTGCAAATGTCAATAAACAGTCCCAAGGGAAACATGAAAAATGAACTGAAACCAAAACAGCTTAAGAATGAAGACTTTAGAGTCCAAATATTAGCTAACAATTTGTTTTAATGCAGAGAACCGTAATGAAAAAAAATATGAAGATTCAGAACACAAAAAAAGAACCACAGAAAGAAAACAAAACCGAAAAAAGTTGTTACTGTCTGACCTAAATCATTTGCAGAAACAAGTAATGAACATGCTGACAGCAATAAAAGTGGGAAAATGGCTATTTTCTGATACCGTTGAAATTCAATTTTCCGTGCGAGAAAATGGAAATTGACAGGAAAAAGTAATTACATGATTTTAGAACTAATAAATTGCCAGTAGGTAGAATCAAATGTACCATAAACCCAAATCCATAACCACGCAGGCATACAGCACCATGACACCACCAGAAAAATCCCCCCACCCCAAAACACACACACACACAGAGTGGAAAGGAACTCACCAGAGAAGTCGCCGACGGTGTTGGAAGACGGGAGAGCCGCGACCGGTGTTAGCCTTGAGGGTTTTGTTCCAGCGGGTAGCGATGGGTTTGACGTTTGAGGGTTTATTGATCTAGAGTTTTTCCCGAATTCTGAGATTTTCGGCTGAAATTTTTTTATTTGTGTCAAAATTTCATACAAAAAAAGATGTTAAACACATGTGATTAAATATTAATTTTTTAAATAAGAAAGTGTTGAACCTGATAATAAAATTATTCTTCTGTTAAAATTACTAAAATATCCTGTAAAAGTTTACAAAATATATAAATAAATAAAAAATTATAAAGAAAAGGAAGAACAACGAATATAAAATGATAAGAAAGTTAGGAAATTTGTTTTGAGAAAAAGTATTTTTTGAATATAAAATGATTAGAAAGTTAAGAAATTTGCTTTGAGAAAAAGTATTTTTTGAATAAGTATATATTATTATGGATAAACTATCAGACTAAAAGTGATTATAGGTTGAAACTTGAAAAACATAAGAGCCTGTTTGGATTAGTTGATTTGAAATAGCTGATAAGTATTATGTGTTGAAAAGTACTTTTAAGTGCTGAAACTGATTTAATGAGTAAGCAAATATGTGTTTGGATACAAGTGCTGAAATTGATAATAAGTTGATGCAGCATTTGATTAAAAAGTGTTGATAAGCTCTTTTTCTGTTAAAATGACTAAAATAACCTTAGAACTGTTTACACTTATAATGGCGAAATTTCTTCAAAATTTTAGATTCCAGATCGATTCAAATATAAAATATTCTATTTGTCATTTTATTTTAAATACAATTGTGCTTAGGTAAGATAATTTTTATGATAAATATAATTTATTTTATGACAAGCATATAACCATAAGTTATAACAATTAATAAATTGACAAAAGTTTCTCAATAAAAAATAAACCTAAATAGGACAAAATATTCGAAGAGAAACAAACATTGTCTCCATCACCACAACACTTAGAAAGCAATACACCAAAAATTTGATATGTCCTTAATTTATTACATACAGTTCAAAGATTAATAAACAATCGCATAGATACAAATATGCAAAGGAATAGAGAATTTGCTTATGTTAAATAGTCAACGAGAATTGCAAACTTGAAGAGGCGGGAGGGGGGTTGATTGAAAAAATACTTGAGGCGGTGAGTATCGATGTAGGAGTTTTGTTCTAAAAAGAAATATTTTAAGGATAAAATAGTAAAAATTTCGGTCAAACTTAAAGTGCTTATAAGCTAAAAAATCATGAGTTGGGGGTGACCAGCTTATGGCTTTTGGCTTATTTTTGACTTATAAGCACATGGCTTATAAGCACTTTTAACTTACCAAACACGTAGATAAGTCAAAAAGTGCTTATAAGCTAGTTTGACCATCTTATAAGCTTAGCCAAACACCCTCTAAGTTGAGGATGACCAACTTATGATTTATGACTGATTTTAGCTTATAAGCACTTGGCTTATAAGAGTTGTTTGGATTAACTTATCGTTAGTAGCTGATACGCTTGAAGTGTTGAAAAGTATTTTTAAGTGTTGAAACTGATTATTTAAATAAGCATTTACGTGTTTGGATAGACGTGCTGAAACTGATAATAAGAAGTTGATATGTTTGGTAGATGAGTGATGATAAGTTGTTCTCTTGTTAAAAAGATTAAAATACCCTTAAATTTTTTTTAAAAGTTTATTTGTAGAGAAAATGATAAACAACGAATATGGAAGGATGAGAAATTAAAAAATTTATTTTGAGAAAAATATTTTGTAAATTAAAAATATTATTAAGGATAAACGGGTAAAAGTCTTGGTCAAACTAAAAGTGCTTATAAGTTGAAAAGTCATAAGTTGGGAGTGACCAACTTATGGCTTATGACTGATTTTAACTTATAAGCATTTGGCTTATAAGCACTTTGGATGTTTACCAAACGCGTTGAAAAGTCAAAACGTGCTTATAAGCCACTTTGATCAGCTTATAAGCTTAGCCAAACACCTTCTAAGTACTTTAAATGTTTACCAAATGCGTAGATGTAATGACCCGGTCAGTCGTTACGTAGAACCTGCATTAAATTTACTGTTATTGCCCTATTATAGCTTGGTTATACTGTTCTTGATGTGTTAGAGTTGGTAGACTCGAAATCGGAATGATTATAAAGAGAATTTAATCACTTAGTCTTTAAAAATAGCCTTAGAATGGGAAAAATTTGACTAAGAGTTGACTTATTGGTAAACGACCTCGGAATGCGGATTTTATGTCTCGGATAACTTCGTTAGGTGATTTGGGACTTAGGCGTGCGTCCGGAATATTTTTGTGATGTCCGGTGTAGAATTAGGCTTGAATTGGCGAAAGTTAGTTTTGGCGATTTCCGGTCGGCAGTGGAAAATAGGCTATCGGGGTCGGAATGAAATTTCGGAAGTTGGAACAGGTTTGTAATGTCATTTTGGATATGTCTGCAAAACTTCAAGTTGTCACACCTCCTTTTACCACCCCTGGAAGGCTATAAGGGAGTTTTTCCAATTTGAGTGACAAACGAAACGGGATTGTTTTATTTAAAATTCAGAGTCGCCGCTTGGGATAATTTATGGTGTCCCAAGTCACCGGTTTAAATCCCGAATCGAGGAAAAATTGACTTTGTTTTACCGTCCGCGAACACAGAAATCCGGGTAAGGAATTCTGTTAACCCGAGAGAATGTTAGGCATTCCCGGGTTCCGTGGTTTTAGCACGGTCGCTCAATTATTATTATTGGCCTATTTATCTCATTTAAAAACATTGTTTGAAACCTACATGCATTTTATTCCTTTTAAACCGCTTTTACTAATCCAATTGTTATAGAACTAATTATTTGGTTACACATTGCGAATTGTGTCACGGGAACCGTACCCACAATCCACAAGGTGTTTATTTTAATTTTTGAAATTAGGGGTCGAGTCACGCCAGCGTGCACTCGAATTTTGGAATATTGTAGCCATGACCATGCCACGGGAACCGTACCCATAGTCACAGTAATTTCTTATTTAATATGCACCTAAAACAAACTACATTATTCATGAGTCATTTTACTAAAACTACTTGGAGATTATTGCAAGGCAAAAAATTTATGAAGATGGGGTCGTTGGAAGTGAAGAATTATTTTAGCTATTTAGAGTATTTGACAAATTATTCACCTTTAGATATATTTACAATTGTTCAATCTTTTGAGTTACTTTGATATCTACTAACTTTAACATACAAACTAGATTTATTAAATAAAAATCAGCCCAATGTCCAATCATTTGAAGAAGTAGAAATAGGAAGGCCCATTGGCTAAATCCCAAATTTATACTTGTTCCAATTAATCGGCAAACAAAGAGTAACCATAGAAAAATGCTAATCGATTCAAAATAAAACATGAAATCACTTATATCACATAGTACCCAATTCACACGAAATTTCACCAACAGCCAACCATCATAACACGATTAAGATTTAACTTAAAGGAATCAAACAGCTCTATGTTCCTATATCTCAAAAAATGAAATCTGACATGAGTTCCCACAAACAATCACAGTAGAACAGGAGCAAGGAGATGACATTCAAAGCTAATGATATAACACTAAGCAGAAATCGGACCTTTATTCGAATTTGAGCTTTGATTTGGTAATTTGAAACTCAAAACATCAATAGGGCACGCGAACTGGAGAACCTAGACATCGACCTCGCTAACTCGACCAAAACTTGCATGTTTTAATTGGTAAGGGATGCTGCGTTTTGGCTCAAATTTAAGTGCTGCTGCTGGTTGCTGCTGTTAAGTGATAGGAGGAGTAGAGAAGAGGAGTGACGGCTGGGGCTTCAGGTGACCGGCAGGTTGTTTGTGTGGGGGAGGAGGAGCTGCCCTGTGTTGTGTTTTTGGTGTTGGAGAGGGGTCCGGCGGCGGTTTTGTGTGGAAGTGGGGATACGGCTGAGGAGGGTCCTCTCTTGGGGAGGCTAGCGGCGTGAAGATGGAGGTGTTAGGGGTGGTTGAAGATGAAGAGGCAGCGATTGAGGGGGTGCTGCTTGGTCCTCAGGTCTTTCTCTTTGTGTTTTGGGTGTAAGGCTGATGATGTGTGGAAGAAGGAGGTAGACGGCGGATTTGTTTGGTGGTGGAGAGGGGGAGTTGGCGTTAGGGTGTCTTCAAGATCTGAAGGTGTGTTATGGGTGAGTGTATTAGAAGAAAAGGGCAGAGTTAGGGTGTAACGATTTTAGGAAATTGGTTTGGGCTTGGGTCCTAATTTTGGGCATAAGAAACACTTTAAAAATGAAATGTATTTATAAAAAATAAAAATTACCCTTAATTAACTAAAATACATTACTAAAATAAAATTAAATGTTAAAGGTGAAACTATTTTTGTAATTTTTATTTTTTGATAAAATAAGGTAAAAATAGTGATATTAGGCCTAAAATAAATATTTATACGCTAAAATATATAAAACAATCGGAGTTGTTTTGGATAGTTTCGGCATCGTTGGTGGATTTTAGAAATTTCAAAGTTCTTAGGCTTGAATCCGATGTGATTTTGGTGTTCTGATGTTAGTTTTGGTGTTCCGAGGGTGCAACTAAGTTTGAATGATCATATGTGACGTGTTAGTATGTTTGGTTGGGGTCCCGAGGGGCTCAGGATTGATTTCGAGTGGTTAACGGACTCATTTGGACTTAAAGACATAGTTGTTTTCTGATGTTTCTCCAGAACATTTTTACCCTATGCGTTCGCGGAGGGGAGCCCGCGTTCGCGTAGGGTAATTTGAGGAGCTGGGATTTTTGTTCTGTGCGTTCGCGAAAGGTGAAGTGCGAACGCAGAGAGTTAGGTGGACTGGGCACCGCGAACGCGGGCGTAGGGGTGCGTTCGCGTAGGGTATCAGTGTTGAGGGACCCCAGGCCCATTGGTCTATGCATTCGCGGGGCCTGGGGTGCGATCGCGATGGTGTGACGGTGGAAGTTCTGCGTTCGCGGATGGACGATTGCGTTCGCGGAGGTCAAATCAAGTAATTGACCGCGATCGCGACCTAGGAGGTGCGATCGCGAAGGGCAAATTGGGGGCCCGGTGAGAGGTGGGTCGCGTTCGCACTGAGTAACAACTGGGCAGTATTAAATTAAACCCTCTCGCGACCTAAACCTATTTTAACACCATTTTTGAACGAGAAGAAGCTTTTGAGGCGATTTTGAGGAGGGAAAATCAGTGTTCTTCACAGAGGTAAGTATTTTGGACCTTAAAACTCGATTATAGGTGATTAAGGAACACAATCTCAGTGTTTAATTCATGAAAAACTAGAAAAAGGTGGGTTTAGGGCTTGAGATTATGAGACCTTTAGGGATTGATTTGAGGGGTCAAACGAACTCCGATTTTAGCGTTCTTTATATGTACGGACTCGTGAGATGACGAATAACATTTTGGTATAAAAAAATCCGAGTTCCGACCCGTGGTCCCGGGGGTCGGGTTTTAGCAAATTTCGGGTTTTGAGCTAAAACTTGTATTTTTCAATTGGAATTCATTCCTTAAGCATAAATTGATGATAAATATCTGATATTTATAGATTTGGAGCGCTCAAAAGTTGATTCTAGAGGCAAGCGGGTTGCAGAGTAGCTTTTCGGGCTAGTTTGGGGTAAGTAATGTCTTTAAATCCTGTCCTGAGGGTATGAAACCCCGAACCTTGCATCCTTTCACGGATTTTGGAATGCAAAGATTGAAACTTTGGAAAAATATTCCCTTTTAGACAACTATTGAGTTGCGAAATCGATTTTTAATCCTATGCTTAAATAGTATTTATATATTTGACATGTTTTGGGCTGTAAGCCATGTTTGGGGCTAGTGCCGATCTGTTTACTCCTGGGGGGTTGTTTTTACTATTTTTCCTCACTTGATATGTTATGATTTTCGCTCAGTCTCTTCCTGATAATTGTTTTGACACTCATAGTATTTTTATATTATCTTCTTGAAAATGAAACACTATTTTTGGGTCGAGAACCCGGCATATTTGTAGCCTGAGGGGCATGTTGAGAGTGTTTGACTGAGTGAGGCTGCAGGCCAATATTGTGAGGATGTTATGATATGAGAGAGGCCGAGGGCCAATATTGAGAGTGATTTATGCCATGACGTGGCTTGTTATATAGCGCTTGGGTTGTATACACCCCAGTGAGTGCAGGTACCTACTGAGTGATGATTATTGCCCGCGGGGCTGATACTGAGTGATTGTGAGGTTGCCTGATGGGCTGATACTGAGTGATTGTGAGGTTGCTTGATGGACTGATACTGAGTGATTATGAGGTTGCCTGATGGGCTATTGTTATGAGAAAATGAGTTATGGCCCGAGGGGCAGATTTATGATGATTTTACTGAGTTTTTGAACTATGAATCACTTCGTTTTTCAAACTGATTTTTACTGAGAGTTTTACATAAAAACATTGAAATTATACTTGTTTCAAAGGATTTCTGGAAATTGGTTTTCGAACTTATGTATTTTATGTACATTGTATTGAGACTTGATGTTTTACTGGTTTTTATGGATTGGTGTATTGTGTTGTGTGTTCATATACTTCATACTGTGATTTATTTTCATTACTACTGAGTTGGCGTACTCATCATTACTCCATGTGCCTCTGTGAACAGATCCAGGTACCAGTTCGGAGCAATAACTGTCTTTGTTCGTTAGTAGCAGACTCATGGGATTTCGAGGTAGCTGTCGAGCGTCCACAACTTCTCAATTTCCCCTCCTTTAATAGTATTAGTATTTGATTCATAGATATTATTATGACATTAACAAAGTTAGTTTTATTTATTAGATGCTCGTGACCATGTTGACTCCAGTCTTGGGAGGTTTGATTATTGTTAGATTATTATTATTGGGGTGTAGAGATTTAAGAAATTATTTTATATTTTGTTTGTGGTTATTAATGATATTGAACCACTATAATAAGAACAATTGAGTAGTTATGTGATGGTTGGCTAGCCTAGTTCAACGATAGGCGTCATCACGGCATATTAGGATTGGGAGTCGTGACAGTAAATAAACTAAAAAAATACTTATAAACTAGTTTAACTTGTTTATAAGCATAGCCAAATCATTAATAGTATTCCTGAAACTTAATCGCATTTCTATTCATTATATATCTTTGGGGGGGGGAGGGGGGGGGGGGAGGAACATAAATGAAGTATCAATTTCAATATTGCAACGTTTTTAATAGTCTGTTTAAATAAAGAAATTTTATAGATGCATAAATATTATGGCATATCTGAGGCACAAATTTGAAAAGTTTTATAACCATGCGAATATGACATGTTAAAGCGATAGATTTCAAAAGTATTAATTTCTTTTTTAACTTTATCAATTCAAAATATATCGCATAAATAAAACAAAAGGAGTATGCTTTACGTTGTTTGCATAATTCACAAAATACGTAATATAAATGGTCAATAATTAATTATCTTCCTACTTTTGACGGACAATGGTACCTCAAACAGTGGCATAACTAGAAATTTTGTATTAGATTTTTAAAGTTAATATATATTTATAAAAATATAATTTTTGACCTATATAAATAATATAAATTTATATATACTCGGTACAATTTTCCGATCAAGAGTGTTCAACGGAACGCTCTACACATTATATGGCGATGCACTGACCTCAAAATATAATTAAAAACGGCGAACAACATTTTGCTAAGGGTCTTCGTACTTTTAATATAATATAGATAGATAGATATATATATAAACAACTAGTGTTTAGAGTCTATCAATAAAAAAGTTATAAAATATAGAATGAGAATGGATTAGACTATGTATAATAGCAATTGGTATCGAGGTATATGCAACATTCATTTAAATGAAAAAGTAAATATTACCGTATTATCCGATAGTTAAAATTAAAGTAACTGGTTGCATGCAAAGACGAAGACTTCAAATAAGTTTGTTATATAGTATTTGTAATTATAGATATTTTATTTATAAATAATAATATGTTATGTTATTATATCAGATCTACTATCTCTTTACATTCCTTTTTGTTGTCACATTGATTGTGTTGTTATAACCAATATACCCTTGGTCATGAAATTCATATACTCCTTGAAAGTGCAACATATAATTTTTCATATGAGAAAATATATTTTGGCCATATGATTTAATTATTGCAATAAAGACAATATAAGTTGTTTGCTTCTTTCTACCCTTATTTGCTTGGAATGAATATCGGACCCTACTGACGTTCAACCGACGACCGGGCCTAGTGGTGTTTGCGGCTTTTCCTATTTCGGCTTGGATTGAAAATACAGGACAGGAAAGGAAAAGAAACTGTCCAGTCTTTCAAGCCCTACTAAGTAAAGGGGGATGCGTTGTTGGCTGCTTTAACCCTACTTCTGCTCAACATCGATCCTCTCACATACTTCCTTTGTTGGCAAATCAGTGTTGCATCTTCCTCCATTGAAATAAAATTTTCAAAACTCTCTATTAACTAATTAAGATAGACTAAAGACCGATATAATATTACAAAATCATTAAATAGTTAATCAGAACTTATAAACACCTACGCAATGAAAGGACAGACGTAAAAATCTTGAACAAACTAAAGACTAAAGAATCCTACACATAACAAAATAGCCGCACAATAAAGTATAATATCCTAAACAAAGAGAACTAAAGACTAATAAACCTAAACAGATTCGGCAGTTTAAAACTAAAGACTCCTAAAACTAAAAACACGTTCATAAATAGTCGGCAGTTTTTTGTTTTTCCCAAAAATAAAAATTTAGTACTAATATTACTATTACAATTATATCCAACTTAAAACAAATCTATTAAGGGTAAAAATGGCGAACGATATTTTGATAGGGGCTTCGTGCTTTTAATATAGTATAGAAGATATAGACTGGTTTACAATTATTATGTTGAGTCCTTGAGCTTTTAACTTTGCAAGCTTCTCTTGATTATTTTCTCGCAAATCCTCTCCCCCCCCCCCCCACCCCCC